>JASDQU010243788.1:41526-54065 GCA_032191745.1 Picea mariana | reverse complement strand
TTGGGGGTTCGACTCTGAGGGAGTGAGCACCTACCTCCACAGCACCACGTTGTGAACCTCCAAGGTGTCCTCAAAACGAGATCACTGGATGAACTTGTTAAATTTTTAAGTAGCGCTAGGTTGATACTCAAAGGTTTACTGTAGTGGAAATCATGGTGATCCACAGTGGTAGGGTTGAAACCGCTCTGATACCATGTGTAATGACCCCATCGTTACGACCACAAGCAAAGTAATTTTTTATTTTTTTTAGGCAAGAGGGAAACGATGACAATAGTTGAACCATACAACCTAACAACAAACACATGCACGCAAAGCAGACAATAGACAACAACAAGTCGATGCACTAGCACAACAAGCAACTGGGTGAAACATGCATAAATCAAAATATATAAACGAATGCCCTCCCGACTCAAACATGACAATGCCTACAAGCTAAAGGACAACATCCCCAATCCCGACACAATGGCCTCGACGACCAGTAACTAGAACCTCTGTGGCGTGGAACCAAACATGAGAAGGTGTTACAACCCAAACACAACCGGTAGCACAGAATCGGGCCAAGTTATCAGTCGCCTCTATCCATTAGGGTGCACAATGATCCCCTCATCAAGAATCATGTCATCACCAAGTGATAGGCGCGAGCACAATCATGGCGCAACAATATAACTATACCCTCAACACAAGACAAAATCAACGTGCTAGGAGATCAAGTTAACTACCTAACCCCTGTCAACTAACCCTAGCACCTAGTCGACAAGTCAACAAGATGACTATGACTTTCACACAACACAACAACTTCCTTGCACCACAAAAATCAATCTGTACACAATAAAAGATTATTATTAAACAATCACTTGTTGCAACTAAAATCCAATCCCCAGATAAGATGATTATCTATCGCTATCCTTTAAAACTGACACTGCGAGAATTTAATTGTTTCCTTTAAATATAAATTTGTTGATCGTTAATGACCTTACCGTCTTTTAATTAAAAATTGTTAACATGCTATCAGTATGCTATTACTAAAAATCGTTGCTAATAAAACATGCTATCAATAAAATCAATAAAATCTCTCTCTTTTATCCATAATATCTATTTAAACGATCGAATATATAGTTGTCCTTGAACAAGATTTCCAGGATATATAAAATGAATTTACACTATATGCAAAAAAAGGTTTTACACTATGAATAGGATTTACACTATATAAATAAAAGAATGAGTTTACACTATGAAACAAAATTACACTAAATAAAAAGAATGAGTTACACTATGAAATTGAATTGCACTATATAAATAAAAAGAATGATTTACACTATGAAACAAAATTACACAATATAATAAAAAGAATGAGTTTACACTATGAAAATAAAGATGAAAATAGCAAGAGGATATCTTATGTATCGTTTTCATAATAAAGGAAATTCGTTATTAATCAACAAAGACTTTGCCAAAAAATTTCATTGTTGTTCAAGCACTGAGCTAAAACACCTCCACCAGAATCGCAGTCCAATTAAAACATTGTTTGTGGATATTCGTCTTGTATTAAGGAAAAATAAAAGCATTGTTGTCTACACGAAGGCAAGTAAAAGAAAAATTAAAGGGTAAAACCCACACCACACGAGAGTGGACAAATTTTTATGTGTTGCAAAGCATTGGCATGCTGCCTAACATTTAAAGGTATTCTGACTATCTTCCACCAAATGCTGAGGTTCAAACGCAGGTAATTTTCCAATTTTAAAGTAGGAATTCACACAGTCAACACGCCATCCATAAAGATTTGGCGATATCGTTGTGACCCAACATTTAATAAATATGACGTATATACCATAAATGTGGAGCACTAAATGAAATAGCTAGCATTTAATCTACCAAATTGCAAAGGGAATAATGACGTTGCTGGGTAAAACATTAATAATAAATCGTTGAATTAGATTTGCTTTCACTCAATAGTTATTGCCCCACTAGAAAGTTTCTATTAAGACATTGTTTTCATAACAATGTAATGCTAAGTTGTATGGGATATTTCTGAGAAAACAAAAGAATCATTGTTTGGTTAAAAGCATAAATCATTGTCACCAAGTTAAAAAAATGTAGGTATAATATTTCCAGGGTGTCAATGAACGCAGGGTGTCTAATATTTAAAAACATTTCACTACAGAAATACAAACGGCTGTAAAAAAAAAAAAACATTGTGTAAACATTCAATCGAAGGAGAGTTTAACTCCACAAATCTACAGTAAAAGGGCCATGACCATGGGTTTGTTGGCAAGGGTTCCTAAACATGCAAGTGTAAAATAATAGGTTCGTTGGCGTAGGGGTTAGAACAAGAATGCATCCAAACGATGTATCTTTCGTTGCTTAGATGCACACTGAAAGTGCAGGTTATACAAGCTGAAAATGAAGACGAAGGGCTGAGCTCAAAATGAAGATGTTCTAAACTTCCAATGCTAAGGGTCTTAAGTTTATGTGTCTATTGGGTACAGAAGAAGCCATTAAATGGTTTGTTGAAAATACTGTCAAACTGATAACACTGCTATTAAATAAAATGCATATATAAAACCCGCTAAAAATGTCGACAAAATGATAGTTGATAATGCTAACAACGTGAAATAAAATTTGCATTCTAGAAGGCTAATATCGCATTCTAAAGCATGGCAAGGTCGCAGTCCGATGAGGGGGAAAACTTTTGACTATAAAATGGTAAAACACAGAGTTCAAAATTTGGGGACATAGAGTTAAAAACGCAGGGGTAATCAATGGTTCACGGATAGGATTGATAATAATGGCAGAATTACTCAACACAATAAGGCGCACGGACACTCAATTAGAAAAGAACAATTGACACAGGTAGACGACTAGGAAAAATCATCCTTTGCTCATCATCCATGCACAGAAAAGTAGGGCATTAGAATCTATAGGCCGTTGTGCACCGAAGTGACAATCATCAATTCCTCTCCTAGTCGACTGCTCAGGCATGGACTGAAGAGCTAGGGATGAGGACGAAAAGAAAAAATCTTCACAACAATCAACAAACCAAAGGACATTCTCAACATGCAGGGATCGAAAGCCGAGGGAATCAAGTCAACAACAAGCTTAAGGCTTACGGGGAAAATTAAGTTCTTGATTGATATGCTAAGTCAACATTCTCTTTACCCAATAAAAGTACATAAATAAAGGCATAAAGTATAATAATAATCTACCATGCAGAAATAAAGGAAGCATACTATAGCCTAATTCGCCCGCTCTGAGTTGTTGTCCCATGCGCTCCGTTCTTCTCCCGCTTTCCGACCAATGAGACTTCACCGGTACCTCCCAGCCAACACTAGGGGTACTCTACTTCCCCCTTAGCCCACCGATCTACAAAGGGGCCACACACAATAAACCATAGAATCATCTAGCTCCCAGCTTGCCTCACAAGGCCGAGCTACCACTCCTCACTGAGCTGGGTATCCCAACTCCCACAAGCTAATTCAGTCAAGTCAAAAATTCTATAGCGTAACGTTATGCATAACTAAGGAGATCCATCATCCTCCTCCTCTCTCCTTTATATAGAGTTTTTAATTCATTTACTTTCCCAAAATCCCATTTAATTTATTGTTCAATAATTTAATTCATAAAAATCCTCCCCGTACATGTGTCACTCATCCCCTTCATTGCACCATAAATTAAATTCATTAATTAATTAATTACTCCTATTTCCCTCACCCACCTAAAATTATTCCTAGAATCGCTCCTACGTGTCCCCATCCCTTACACATTTTAATGACTCACCCCCTTACTAATTTACTAGTTGAGTTTAATTTAGAAAGTTCTTAAATGCTAGATGTAACATCCCCAAAAATAAAGTATTTTTGAAATTTAAATTTGTTGGAAAATTATTTCATTTTTAGTAAATTTGAAATTGGAATTTTTTTTCCATTTATGGAAATTCCAAATTTCGAATTTGATAATTGTAATTAATTATTATGACTATTGGGCAGATATTTGATTTGACCCAACTAACTATTTGACTATGACACTTGTATGAAAACAAAATATTTTATATTTATTGCAGGAGGACAAATGGAACAACCATGTTAAAATCAATTGACTATGACTCCATGAGTGGGGAACATGTTGGAACTACCTCTGGGCTGATTGTTACAAGTAGAAAATCAGGGATTTGGCCATTGGCAGCCCCTGAAAATCAGGGATTAGAAAGATGTGAAAATTCCCAAGGGAGGGAAAAAGACCTAGATAAAAAGATTTTATGGATAAATAACATATGTGAGGAGGCAGGATGCTGCCAAGTATGTGGGGAAAATAGACTATTGTTTTCTTACTGTTATGAACACTAATGATTGAGTGTGAGGCAAGAGGAGTCTGCTGAAGACTGGAAGACATTGCTGAGGAGGAGTTCTGAGTTAGCCCTCATGGACTCATGGTCAGGCTAGGGGGTGAACTGGGCAAGTGATTTGGCTGCCCTGTTCTACGATTGGGAGGAACGGGGTTGTTCCCTTTGCCTTCTCATGATATGGTTCAGATATGTTTCTCTACTCCTTATCTGTCTAAATGACTTTATATCTGATGAAATGCATTTGTTAAATCAGAACTGAAATAATTTCCATTATCTCGTGAATGATTCAATCACGGATGTAAGGCATCTACTAATTATAATAGATAATAATGCGTAGGAAAAATCAGTTCAAATTCATGAATCCTAAAGACTGACAAAGAACATATGGTAAATCTAATCTCGAGTGACCCCTTTCGGAATGAACGATAGAATTGGCCTTTTATTTGTTATGATAGTTGAAAGGATTATGCATGGTTAAATTCTGGAAGAAATCTCTTCTAAATTAAATTCACTCCTATTTTCTTTCTTTATTTGTTTTCTGAGTGAAATCAATGCTGAGATTGGCATATTGGGAGTAAAGGTTATGCTGTAATTTCATTAATCTAACTATATGAATAATGTCGGGAACAACATTCCGAGTTTTGTAAACTATGCTACATTTTCTTTTCCATTAAACAGGCAGTGTAGAGATAGATCTGTAGTTGAGGTAGGAAGACCGACTATTATACTAGTTTCCCTTATAGTCCATTAACCTAACCCGTATAAAGGTATTTCGAACAAGAGAGTACAGAAACAAAAAATTATACTATATAATTTGCAATGACAGATCTATTATATGAACTACTTTAATATTAAAGGAACCTGGATGCACCCTTTCTTATTACGGAAATTTCCTTTGCCCAAGAATGTACAAATTCGGCTATTCGTATTTATAATTTCATGTTATAATAACGATGCAGAAACAAAAGATTTCATAAAGAACAAATTCAGAGGTATACAATTACCGCAAGCATATAATAAATCATTAAATTTCACAGTCATGCGAATAACCAGAGCAGGTAATTAAAAGTTATTTTATGTCCAAACAGAGATACAGGATGAAGGTGCAATACTTAAAATCTATCTAAATACCAGATCACAGAGTTCGGGTCTTAAGTACATCTAGTATAACAGAAGATAAAGATAAATCGTTCAACCATGTCTCGGTAAAGGATTTGACCCTTTAAGTTCCTTTAAAAAACAACAGCACTGTAGTAATAACGAGTCGGGTGGGAATTGGCACTTCTCTACCCACAACAACCATGCACTAGAATGAATTTATCCCATTCGGTAGACTGGAGATTTTATTCTTTTGGAAGAAAACGGTAACAGGAAACCGAATACCTCTTGTTTAAAGCGATGAAATGAGTTCCAAGAAAGACAAAGACGTCCAATCCTGTAGAGAGACTGAGAAGATTTTATTAATATCAATCAACCAATAGAATACCGATAATGAAAGAATCCAATAAATTTACAGACTATACTTGGCAGATGAATTTCGGAAGTAGACTCTGCCTCTTCCTTATATCCATGGAAGGGTCACTGAACTCGAAGGGGTGGAAGGAGCGAAGAGTCACCTGATGGGTATCTCGCATTTAAATTAGACGCCCCATCATTAGTTTGTAATCAGTAAATACCTTTCGGTTGCTTTCAGAACAGTGAATAAACTCATGCTAAATACAATTCATAATAATTATTGTACTCTGCTAAAATGTATCCTGTATGGTCGCCCTTTGTTTTATCATAGTACAGGGGTGTTTAACAAGTGTTTTGATCTAGGGACAACAAGGGAAAACAACTGATAGACTCTTGGGCAAAATGGGAACCCCCCTCTTGCAACATTTTTTTTTTTAAATATTAACAGTCTGGGTCATCCATTCAAGACGGTCGAACCACTGACAAGGGAAAAACCTTGGATGAAGCTCAGGACTTAGGGATAATTATATACCATAGATAACAAAAGGAGAAAGATGAAATCCCGTATGAGACTTATACACGTTACAAAATCACCATATCAGTTGTGATACCCAGGCCACCCTTATCTGACTCATTAAGGGATACTGGGGTCGATTACCAAGGATAATGGCTCTGAATATTTCTAACCTTAGTCATACCCTTACTCCGAGGAGCCACACGCTATGCAAAGAGTATATGCATAGTAACAGATCCGAAAGAACTTAAGAGGACACTCTGTGCTACGATAGAACACACTCTATGTCCACGTCTCCTTAAACATAACTGTAGGGAAGGTTCAAGATTGGGAGTATAAGACTACGAACCTCACATTCAGGAGTGGAGTCTAGATTTCCCTATGGATGACAACCAGGAAGACTCACGCAACAAGTAGAGAATACTAATAACCTAAATCTTTCACAATTGTTTATCAACAGACTCTATTAAGAGTTATAGTCCAAAAATAGATAAATTCAGTATAACATCGAGATCTTTCTTGGAGTTATTAGTCAGAAACTCTTACCTCGTTTAAGACAATTTTCAGTGGGAGGGGTCCTTCAAACGCATATCCACCAGGTTGAATTGTCGTCGTAAGCGTTGGGAACATTCAGATAAAACCCTAGAGCATAGTCTCCTTATACACAGAACCAACTTTGAGAATCAGAAGTAACCTCCAAGAACTCGTCTACTAGAGATTAATGGCAGTCTGTACATGTGCACTGTGGTTATGGAAAGGTGGCGAAGTCCCAATGGGCACATTAAAACTCACGAAAATCCTGAGGGCGTACATTCAAGAAGTCTTGACTCTTAAATGCTTTGACAAAGATTTTCTTTACACCTCCTTAATCGTACCCAGGTTAATCCTACCTCAGTCCTTGGGAAATCGATTTTGGTAAACAGTCTGGATTATCGTTTACTTCTTAATCCTAAAATCGGTTAGGGATCTGTTTCATTTCATCGAATTGTGTTAAGTAAGGAAATGTCGTGGGCCAAGAGTTAGTTCGGATGGGACGACAGTTATAAGTGAGTGGGTAATGCGTATAACTAGCCTTAACTATCGCCTTTCAAGTCATAACACTTGCACGTACCAATAGTCGTTGTGATAGTAATGGGTCTCTAAGTACCCTGTCACACTAAACCTGAGGAAAATGTATTGTCATTTCATAATTTAAGGATGCTCGTCCATTATTACTCTCACTGTAATGTGTTTTACCTGTGCAATCGAAATTAATGGCATATAAACACTATATATTTGCACATTTAGTAGTGATATGTCCATAAGGATATAGTTGGGCTAAGGGTAATAGTGTAGACTATGATGCGAGTGATTATAAATATTTATAACCCATTATAATCTACTAGTTATTTTTCACTTAAGTAGGGATAAGATCCATTAGTGATCATAAATTAAAGGATTTCTGGTAAGCCCTAAATGGTGAAAGGAACAGGTATATGATTTCCATGTAGTAAGATTGAGATTAGATGTATTTTTAATTTGAGAATTAATGACTCACAATTTGTTTTTTAAATTGGAAAAATTGGGAAACATTAGATATGGTATCAGAGAAAAAGTTATAACACTAGGCCCGAACAGGGCCACATTAGTTTCTTAGTATATATTCTGATTTATGTAAAAAAAATAAAAAAATAGTAATAAACCTTATGGTTACAAATAAAAAGCCCTTTCTGCTTTGTGTTAATTATGGCATCTTAGGATGATGCAGAAATCAAGATGGAAGGAAATCTGTAGCAAAGACCTCCTGGAGATCCAAGACAAAACAGTGATGGAAGCTCACCCATGAAGGTGTTGGAAACAATGAGGAATCTTATTTTTGAGCTATAGGTCTTCAAATCCGACAATGAAAAACTGAAGAAATCTCAGTAGGAACAACAAGAAATAATCGAAGTCCTGTTGCACAGTACAGTGACCAAGAAAACCCCAAAGGAAGATAATAACGATGAAGAAGTTAGCAAAAGAGATTCCAAGAACTCGGGACCAGAAACTGAAAAAGGAGATAGTTCATTTGAAGGAACACCTTCAGTTGAAGATAGAACTAAAACAGACAGAAAAAGAAAACAAGTAGACCACCTTGAAGGAGAATTTAAAAAGATTAAACCAACTACCTTTGATGGAGAATCCAGGACAGGAGAAGAAGGTGAGGCATGCTTGTTGGACATCAAAAAATACTTCCAAATCTACAACTATTCCAACAATATGAAGGTCAGAATGGCCATCTACAATATGAAAGGGAAGGCCAGCATTTGGTGGCAAGACCTGAAATTAGCCAAGGGCCTAAAGGAGAAACTGTTGGAATTGTCTGACTTTAAGAAGTATTTCAAGAAAAAATACATTTCTGAAAGCTATTATGAAAGGAAGACGAAAGAATTTTACGAGTTACGACTTGGACAGATGATGATGGAAGACCTTATAAATAAATTTTTGGAACTACTAAGGTTCGTACCATAGATCCGGGAGGATAAGGTACAAATCGAGCAATTCTTAAGTTGTTTACCACAGTCTTACAGGGACAGAATTGAGTTTGACAACCCCAAATCCTTGAATGAGGTATTCAGGAAAGAACGAATATGCTATGACCAGTATAAACAATGGGTAGAGTTTCCCAAAGCCTGGAAAGATAAGAAACAAGATCGAATGAACCAGTAGAAGAAGGGATACTAGCCAGCTCCTTTCCGAAATGCAGCAAAAAATTTTCCGAGAAAGGATTTTCACTCCAATCATCCGAATAAGCAAGGTAGAGGTAAATCGATAAACATGGGAACGAAGAAGTTTGGGGACAAATCCATCGAGGCATTCAAATGTTGGGAATGTGGATAGCCTCATCTAAGGAGGAACTGTCCATGTTTACTTTCAGCAAACAGAACTGTTGTTCATAATTTGCAGGAAGTCTCGACGGTGGGAGATGTGGGCAGAAGCCTACATCGAATAAATGTAACCATAGATGGTCGAAAAGCTGACCACCAGTCCTCGGTGCTAGAAATCGAAGGTAAAATCAATAACACTCGAATTTTTGTTTTAATTGACCCTGGAGCTACGTTAAGTTATATTACTCCTGATGTAGTAGAGTCAAATAAACTTAAGAAATGGAAGAACGCAAAATCATGGCTGGTACAGCTAGCAACAGGTACTAAAAGGAAAGTAGTTGACTTTGTTTCTGATTTTAAGTTCAACTTAGATGGTCAAAATATAAGAACAAATCTAAACATCCTACCACTAGGATCTTATGATATTATTATCGGGATGGATTGGTTGGAACAACACAAAGAAGTACTAGATTGTTATACAAAGATACTTAGTTATAAAGACGATTTTGGAACTGCTAGAACAACCCAAGGTATACCAAAACCTATATCAGTCAGACAAGTTTCAGCGATGCAGCTCAAGAAATGTATGAGAAAGGGATGTCAAGTTTATGCTATCCAAGTAACGAATCTATTAGAAAAAGAAGATAAGCCAAAGTTAGAAGACTTTGCTATCCTACGTGAATTCAGAGACATGTTTGTGGATGGGATACCAAAATTACCTCCTAGAAGGGAAATAGACTTCTCCATAGATCTACTACCCGGTTTAGCCCCTATTTCAAAAGCACCTTACCAAATGAGTCTACTAGAACTAATAGAATTAAAAATACAATTACAGGAATTGTTGGACAAAGAGTATATCAAACCGAGTGTTTCACCATGGGGGGCAACAGTCCTATTTGTGAAAAAGAAATACGGTACTCTAATACTATGTATCAATTATAGAAAACTGAAAAAAATGACTATTAAAAACAAATACTCCTTACCAAGGATAAATGATCTGTTCAATCAAATAAGTGGGGCCAAGATCTTTTTAAAGTTGGATTTGCGATCCGGTTATCATCAAGTTAGGATAAAAGACAAGAACATAAGAAAAACAACTTTTCGGACAAGATATGGACACTAAGAATTCGTAGTCATACCTTTCAGACTCACTAACGCAACAGCCACGTTTATGTGCCTGATGAATAATATTTTCAGTCAGTACTTAGACAAGTTCGTGGTAATATTTATCGACGATATTCTGGTCTATTCAAAAACGGAGGAAGAACATGATGAACACTTAAGTATAGTTCTGCAAACCTTGAGGAAACACAAAATGTACACCAAATTTGACAAGTGTGACTTTTATCAAAAAGATATACAATATCTAGGACATGTAATTTCAGAAAAAGGCATTGTCGTAGACCCGGAGAAGATAAAATCCATTATGGAATGGCCGGTACCTAAGGATGTAGTGGATATCCGATCATTCATGGGAATCACCGAATATTACCGCAGATTTATAGAAGGGTTTTCCTAGATAGCCTACCCTATCACGTCATTACAAAAGAAATGGACCAAGTTTAATTAGTCAAAGAAGTGTCAAGATAGTTTTAACAAGCTGAAGGAATTATTGACAACTGCACCCATATTGAAGGTAGCAGACCCAGATAAAGACTTCACCGTATGTGTTGATGCAAGTAAAGAAGAACTAGGTGGTGTCCTAACTCAGTAAGGACATGTCATTTGTTATGAGTCCCGAAAATTAAAGGAATATGAGTGAAATTATGCCACTCATGACTTAGAATTGGCAGCAGTAATACACGCCTTAAAAATGTGGCGACACTACATAATGGGCAGAAAATTTCTACTATTGACGGATAATAGCGGGGTGAAATATATGTTTGGCCAACTAGATCTTAATGCAAGACAAGCAAGATGGCTAGACTTCTTGAGGGAATTCGACTTCGAAGTCAGACATATCAAGGGTATGGAAAATAAAGTAGCAGACGCTTTAAGAAGAAGAGTCCATGGGTTATTTGAGATAAATATCAGCAGAGAAGAAAGTGATCTGGAACAAAGAATAAGGAAGGCAGGTGTTAATGATAGAAATTACACTGAGATAATGGCAGAATTACAAAACAGTACCGCAAACTCAAATAAACCAGATCTAAGTATCGACAAGAAGGGACTATTACGATTTAAAAATAGACTTTACATACCAGATTCAATAGAGTTAAAATTAACAGTTTTGGATGAAGTGCATAAGAAATCGTATTCTGGCCATCCAGGTTACCAAAAAACAATAACAACACTTAGAAAACTATTTTACTGGCCTAATATGAAGGGAGAGACAGTAGAGTACTTGGCTAGGTGCCAAGATTGTTTCTTTTTCGAGTCGATCTATCGACCAATGAAAAATCACCACATGGCATTCCATACAGCCAGGTGGAAGACCGTACGGTGATGTGGGAAGATGATATGGAAGTTGAGGTGGAAGACCATATGCTAACATGGCAGGTGACTATACAGGTGGTTGGCATGGCCCAATGGTTGGCTTCCATGTGGCCCAGTCATGGGTTTCCATGTGGCAGTGGGAAAATTCCCAATGAGGTCCCAAGAACGAAATTCCAAAAACCAAATGGTGGTTCTGTCAAATCTGGTGAAACCCCGCCAGATTTGGCAGCCCAACGGATATATCTAAACTACCTCCAAGATTGGAAAAACCACCATATACAATATATATAAGTTATAACAAACACCCAAAAGGGGAGGCCCGCAGGCTCGACCTCAAGACCTCCCCTATTTTTTACGCCTTAACTATAGCTCCACCAACCAATAGGCCAAATGGCCCCATTGGTTACAAGGCTTGTAGATTTTATTTAAATTTTGAATCCGACAGTGCACAGGGAGGAGGTGCGTGATGGTATGGTCGGGCATGGTCTACAAAGAATTTTTTTGGAATTAATTGCAGGTTGTAGAGCATGGAAACTGAGACAAAATTTCTCTTGGGCCTAGGAGTGATAGAGTCAGATTGAGGCGTGGAGACAGTCATTTTTGGGTAATTCGACCCCATCAATTCAATAGTGTTGTCTATTTTCGAATCTGAGCAAATTTTCTATAGCTTAATTCCAGAATGAGGTATACTTATGTATTTTACCAAATTTTTTTGTTGAGTTAATAAAAAGGCCTACCCATTTGAGAGTAGGACCCAGAGACGTAGTCCACCAGGGACGAACCCTGTTATCAAGTTTTGTGTTCAAATTTGATGCTTATGTCTCTTCATTATTGATCTTTTCCTTCTTTAATGGTGCACTTTAATTTATGCTCATTTAATACAATTCTTTATAAGTCACTTCGATGAAAAGATCCTAGATCATGTTGGTATTAGAGCAATCATATTTGA
>JASDQU010243787.1:58229-74398 GCA_032191745.1 Picea mariana | reverse complement strand
TTCTCTAGAACCAACTAGAAGGAAGCACCAACTCCCTGGTTTCTCTAGCACCAACTAGAAGGAAGCACCAATTCCCTAGTTTCTCTAGAACCAACTAGAAGGAAGCATCAACTCCCTGGTTTCTCTAGCACCAACTAGAAGGAAGCTACAACTCCCTGTGTTCAAGAACCCACTTAAACCTCTGAGGACACCAGTCCTCCCTAGCACCTCCCAACCACCCTGAAATGTAAATTCTTTTTTACTAAAACTTATTACAGTGATATAAAGTTATTCAATGGCTTACTAGCCTTGTTGCTATTCTATTACACTGCTCTGCCTTGTCTGCATCAGTTTCTTCTGCACACCACCTTGCACGTTATGTTCTTCTGTCTTTTATGCTCTCTGCGCTATATCCCTTCAATGCACCATTCCTCTACTATGCATTTCTGCTCCTGCGCTCTGCCTCCTTGCACACACCTGAATTCTCCTACACATCGACAACACTAGTCTCTTCTTTGTTCTACATTCTTATAGTCTCTGTGCTCCTTGTGCATGCAACATTCGCCATGCCTCTGCATGCTCACACCACACCAATCTCCTCCACATCAAAGAGTTTTATCCACTTCACTCTTCCATAGCTATCCAATGTCTTGTGCACCACGTTCTCTCTATGTTCTACATCTTCTGCTCATTGTCAGTCCTCTGCCTGATCATCATAGTAACTCTTTAGCTTCTCTGGAAGTTTCACCTACGCATCCATCATCACTGGGTTTTATTCTGAGGTTCCTTCGTTTCTCTAGTAGTTGAGGCTCTTTTTCTTCTCTATCTTAGATGAGCTTATCCTTTTTGTTTTCAGTTATAGACTTCAATCCCCTTCCATCTATCAATCGCTTGAATCAATAATCCTCAATCCACTGGAAGATGCCTTGAGACTCTTCATCTTCTTTGGTGATCACAATCAGTCCTCTTCGAGTCCTCTGGCAGAGATCATCATTTGTTTTAGCTATTACACTGAGAAGCACAAAAGTATCCCTACGATCTTGTTCAACTTCACCTGCATCGTTGGATTGAATTCATAGAAACTTGCGTTTACTTCGCCATTTTGCACTTAGGCATTTCGGGATCCCCATGGTAAATATTTTGTTACACTCCATGTCCCGATCCCCGAAATTCTGAAATGGAGCTTATCTGAACTAGCTCCTTCCTTCATCTTCCACCGATGTGACCAATGGTTGTGACCACAGATTGAGACAAAACGTGTTTTGCATTTTGACATTTCTGGATTTCGGCACTCCTATGGTAGAATCTCTTGATGCTCCATGTACCGATATCCGAAGCTTTGAAATGGAGTCGGATCAACAGTCCACACTCTAAGTGATTTGATGGTCTTGATGTCTTCATGATTTCGCATATTGTGATTTCGGGGTTCGCGACTTCGGGACTCCTATGGTAGGAGTTCTTGACATCTCCATCTCCCGATTTTTGAAACTCCGAACTGGAGTCAGATCAACGGTCCACATAACCCCCTTAGATGGTCAGTTGATGGGATTTCGACGTTTCCCATTTTGTGATTTCAGGACTCCTGTGGTAGGAGTTCTTGACATCTCCATATCCCGATTTCTGAAACTCCAAAAGGGAATCGGATCAACGGTCCACATAACCCCCTAAGATGGACGGTTGATGAGATTTCGGCGTTTCGCATTTCGCGATTTCGGGACTCTTGTGGTAGGAGTTCTTGACATCTCCATCTCTCAATTTATGAAACTCCGAAGTGATGTAAACCTGCTGACATCACACATGTATTGACACGTATCAAATAACTACCACGTGTCACTCTGATTCATGACTTGCATGTGCTTGAAATGTTGAATCAGCTTGACACTTGTCATTGCCTAGTTGTGCCACGTGTTCTTAGCTGATGTGGTTTGCTGACATGTCTGTTTCGGGATTTCTCATTTTGGCACTTCGGGACTCCTAATGTTGAGAGTCTCTAACTTCTCCATCTCCCGATTTCCGAAACTCTGAAATGGAGTTTACTTCGGGGTTTCGCATTTTGCAAATTCAGCATTCTTGTTGTTAAGTGTTCTTTGACAATTTAAAGTCCCGATATCCGAAACTCCGAAATGGTGTTTACTTCGGGGTTTTACATTTCGTGAATTCAGTAGGTTAGGGAACCCTATTCCTTTGACTTTCCAGTCAACAAAATGATGATCTTTTGCCATGTGTCCTACCCGTAAATGGACGGTCCTCCTTCTTTCGGGATTTTGTATGCCCGCTTCTCCTTGCACTTTAAAGAACGTGCATGTTCTCCTTGATCCAACGATGGTCGGATCCCATGCTTGGATCTAACGCCTGAGATCTATCCTCCTCTTCAACGCGCTCTTCTTGTCTACATTCAAATCTGACGGCCATTGGGAATTCAGGATGGGATCCAACGATCACTGACGCTTCTCCCCCTGAGCTTACGCATCCTCCTTGGGAGAATTTCTAAGTGTCAAAGGCCTCAACCTTTGATCCGCCTGAGATCCTGAGTATGCTATCTCTCTTTAGCTTTGGCAGTGAGTTAACCTCATCCCTGGTGCACACCTATGCACTGTGTTCGACTCTGCACTAATTCCTCTTGAGATTACTTTGTCCTTGTTTTGCCTTCGCTGCATACTCTGATCTTGCCATCAATGATAAGCACATACTACCTGTAAAGCATGCCAACCATCCTCTACACTATCTCTACTGATCTTATCAAGCTTTCTCTACAACATCTTCCCAAAATACTTTTGGTGCCCGTATGTTACATTCTTCCTATACTCATGCCATCTTCGTTGTTGTACTTGCCATCAATGACAAGCATATGTTGCCTTTTAAGCATTTGCCAACATTATATCCCTGATCCCCAAAATACCTAGAGTTATTTCTGGAGTTGTTAGCACAATCCTGTTACAGATATCTTTCACAGGCAAGATAGTTGGAAGTTTGGATTGCATAGGGATATAGACACAGTATGAGACTAATCTCAGGTTAGTGTTATACACATTCAAATTTCATTATTAGTTTATTAGTGAAATAAGACAGTTTAAATTGGATGTGACTATTATTCTATTCTTGTTTTAGATTATGTTTTATTAGTATATTTTGAGTTCTTATATTTTAAATTATTAAAAAAAAAATATAAAAAATATGTTCTTTCTTTATCTACTTCGTAAATGATTAACAAAAACATTGATTTCGCAAGACATTCACCAAAACTTGCAAATTATAAATATCATGTTCATAATCACTTGTTCATATTTATGTTTCTGTTTAGCATTTGTAAATAATTAGATTTGTTTACATAGTATCGTAGTTATAGCTTTAGGGTAGTTTATTTTCTTTCATTATTTTAGGACCTTAGTTAGCTAACAGAGCCATTAAACCTGTCAGGATAGATCACAGCAAATGAATTGGGTTAATTAGACAACCCTAGTTCGGATCTATCCTTCTAGTTGACGGTGTGTCACTTATGCCCATCAATAGGATGAGGTTTATCTTCATCTCTCCCATGTCTTGTACCAACCCTTTCGGGTATTTGTAATCTTGTGAAAAAAAATCCTAGTATTCTTTCAATAAGCCGACTATTTCCATGGTTTTCTTAACAGATCAATAGTCGCCTATTCTGGCCATTTTCAGCCAATCCTCTACAGGTATCTCCAACTCTTTAGTCTTGATTTATGCATTGATCCACTCGAGTGATTTATATTCATACAAATGGCATTCTCCTTCCACAACTTTATGATAGTTTGAGGGGAAGTAGAGTTTTTCTATATCTTAATTTTCTTCTCTCTCTTCTTTGGTCACTAAGTAGATTTTGTTTACGTAATTTTGTACTTCTGGATGGTTTTTCTTCCTTTGAAAAACTCTTCCCCGGAAAAACCATGTTTTCCATATCTATTCGATGAACTATGACATTATTTGGATTGTGTGTCGACACAAAATTGCAAGTCGAATTTGATCCCATGTCAACTTTAGATTTTTCTTTCTTATGAATTTCATTGGTACTTGATTTTTCTAAAAAAAAATGACCTCTCTTGATACCTCTTGCAACAATGATTCTCTAGGTCTGAATTCAAAGTATTTGACGAACTTTTTTTTGATTTTGTGCCAATCTAATGTGTGCCCACATGATTCTTTGATTTTGTACCACTTATGTGGTATATCATCCAATGTATTTGGGAACATATGTGTAAACACTCTTGCATCCTTGTATCATGCTCTTATCCAATCTTTCTCACATCATTCAGTGATTGGGTCAAACACAAGTTTAAAAGTCTATATTTCAAGGTTTGCTAAAAATGTTTTTCCACCAAATATTTCCACAAAATATAGGGTAGTAGTATTCCATGTTTGCATTTGTGGTGCTCATGTTTCCCACCATTTAGTTGCTTGGGCTATGAAAGATTCGACTAAGCTTTGTACTCTACCCTATTCTCCGACTGATTTAGATACCGCATTGACATGCATTGATAGAGAGTTCCTTTCACTGAACAATATGGGGTGTCTTGTAATTGTATGATTCGATATTAGTGTTGGTGTTTTTTTCAACTTATTCTCGAGCACGATAGGGACTGCTTTCACCAAAAATCATGATTTTGAACGCTATATTGGTATTTCCTCTATCGACCAACACTCCTTCGATTGATCGTCATAATTCTCCATTTGAAAGTTGTACAGTTCTATATCTAAATTTTGTCCTATTGATAATGGTGATCTGACTAAAATTTATCCTTCACTATTGGGGTCAACATTGTCATTTTGATCATTCATTACTTGATACAGTCATTGGGCTTCATAGCATTCATCCCATTTCTTGACCCAAGGTTTTCCTTCTTTTTAAGTCCAATGGGATTATGATAGTTCTGCCACTAAATTTCAATTTGATTCTATCTCTCTCGAGGAAGATTGTGGCCTTCATGTTTCAACTCTAAGGTCTCCCGATTGATGCAGGGTAGGCAAGGATGCCTTCGACCAGATTGATTACTTCAAATTTGACCCTTGCTAGGATTCCCATTATGAATGTGATGACACTTTTAAGTGTGACAATTGGTTCAATGAACCTCTGATCTGCTTGTTTTATAAAATTTATTGTTGGATGAAGCAGGGGTTTCCCAATTCAAACTCATGTTTCTCTAGGGAGGATATTTACTTGGGACCTGAAGTCGACTATGAATTTTTTGATCATATTTCCTTCAATTTCTAGGTCAACTTGTGGGTCAAAGTCATTTGTGTGTCTTTCTTGGGACAAATGTGTAGGATTATTCACTAATACTAAGAGATGGGGTCAATCAGAGTTAGGCACTTTTTACCACTTTTAATCACAATATGAAAGAATTTAAGATATAAAAAAAAATTCATTTATGATGTCTTTCAAGATACCATAAACATATAACCACAAATGCATAGTACAAAACAATTTTATGTGGAAACACAAATGGGAGAAGACCACATAATGATTTCTCATATATTAGAAGATTACATTCATAGGAAGTACCAAATTCCAAAATTCTCTAGAACCAACTAGAAGGAGTCACCAACCCCCTGTTCATAGGCTTCAACCTAAAGGAAGCTACAACTCCCTAGATTTTCCAACTCCAACTAGAAGGAGGCTCCAACCCCCTAGTTTACAGGCTCCAACATGAAGTAATCTACAACTCCCTTTCCTTTCCCGTTCCTTCCTCCCTTGAATATAAATAATATATTCAACTTGTCACTAATACTAATATATCATCATCATTAAAAATGATACAACCACATAAAACGCATGCCAAGATCTCCAAGAATATCCTCCAAAGCATGTGCTCAAAATCACCATGATATGCATCAAACCATGTGCAAAGGCATCTAAGATGTTTCTCAAAGAATATACCATGCCTCAACGAATATGAAAAAAATGTGCCAAAATATCCAAGATGTACCTCAACCATGTGCCAACACCTCCAATATATGCTTCAAACATATGTCACAACCTCCAAGATAGAAGCCTAAAAATATATAGAATAACATACCCTTCAACATTTGGACAACCTAGTGCATGGGATATCAAATATTCATACCTTCCTGAACTTCAGCATCAAGAAGAATTCCTTCCTCAAAACTTTCCTCAGCCTCGTTGTACTAGACTAAGCAACAGAAAGGGACTCGCATGAAAATACCAGGACAACCAGCGGGGGCCTTGCGGGACACCCTATGCTTGATCCATGAGGATCTTCTCAATTAGGGTTTTCTAAATACTTTTATCCAATTTGCAACTGTGAGCATTCCCTCCTTTGCACAACTCTGCTACTTTACATTCACTAAGAAATCCTATCATTTCTTGGTGATTAAATGAGAGGTTCTTGATGTGTATTTATAATTTTCCAAGTACCTCCTTTACTTGACTTTAGGGCCAACCTATAAATTCTTGTTTGTAACAATTTTTCTCCTTTAATTGATTTTGGGGCCGACTTGTAACTTCTTTTCCTTAGATCTATAGATTCTTCACTTACTTTCGGGGATTCATATTTTAGAGGGCATATGTCCTCAATTATGAGGAACCACATGGTGTGCCACCTATCATTGGAAATGAAATAATGAGGACTATCTATCTATATTGGTCCTGAATGCATTTGCAATATCCTTCATGTTATTTTTCTACAATCAAATTTGCGCATAATGACCACACCTTTGAGGTTTCTTAACCACTTAAACATATTTCCACGGCTTCTTGTAGACTTATTCAAAGCATATTGCCGTGAGTTCCATACTTAAATCTATTCCATAAGGGGACCACTTTGGATACTTCTTCAAATACACCCATCACTTTTAGAGGCTTTTGAACTTCTTCTAGGTTTGACATCATTGACAACCAATTTTCTAACAATCTCCCCTTTTGGCAATGATGGAAACAATCATACTCCCCCTATGACCATTTCTCCCCCAATATTCATGATTTCTCCTCCTATCTTCATGATTCTAAACTTTTCTTTCTCTCTCTTTGACATCAATAGAAAAGGGTAAATCCCCTTGATGATTTCTCCCCCCCTTTCTTCTTTGAAAAATGTTGTGTAGATCACTATGGAGCAGAAACTACTCCAATTTTCTTTTGAAGATACTCAAATGTCTCTCTTGGGAGAGGTTTGGTGAAGATATTTGAAATCTAGTCTTTTGTCCCAATGTACTCCAACTTGATATTATTTTCTGTGACTTTTCCTGCAAAAAGTGGAACTTAATTGAGATATGTTTGGTATTGAAATGCATCACATGATTCTTGAAGATACTTATAGCACTAGTATATTAAACAAATATTGAGATAGTCTCATCATATTTGACTTGTATGTATTGTAGGGTTTTCTTCATCTAGAGGACCTGAGTACAACATGTTCCTGCTGCAATATATTCTTATTTTGTTTTAGACAAGGATATTGAGGACCACTTCTTACTTAACCAGGACACTAGAAAATCACCTAGGTAGAAGTATGCTCCACCAATACTTCTTATATCATCAATGCTTCCTGCCCAATTTGATTCTATGTAGGTGACCATAGTCAACTCATTCCCTTTAAGATACCACAATCCTAAATTTGTTGTTCTTTTGAGATATATGAATATCGTCTTTACTACCATAACATGAGTTTCCTTTGGTGCTGCTTGAAATATTGCAACCTGTCCAACTAAATGAATCACATTTGGTCTTTAGGTTGTCACATATAGTAGGTTTCCAATCATCAATCTGTAGAGTCTCTAATCTTCTTATATTCATCATCTTTTCTTAACTTGAAACCAATCACTATGGGAGTAATTACAGGTTTGCAATCTCCCATTCCTAACTTCTTCATCATTTATTTGATGTACTTGGTTTGGGATATGAAAATACCTTCATTGTTATCGGGCTAATTGTTAAGTGCGGACACAAATCAATCCCCCTAGCATCACTACAAAACTAGAAAAAAATAGGACAGTACACTACTCTTTCCTTAGCTTTCAATTATCAAATGATAAATGGATCTAGAACATACATTTTAAATATTGAAGATTCGACTTCGCCAATGCAATCCAAGCTTTGTCATGAGGCTTATGGAGAAATATTTGCAAATAAACACAAGCCAATGAAGACAATAATAACAGAGTCTATTTGATATGAAACTATGTATGTGATCAAGGACTCATACAATATGAACAAATAACATTCATATAGAAAAGAAAAGTATATCTATATTAAATAATGTGGAAGAAAGATACAACCAGATGCCTTGATGTTGTCAGGTTCCTTTCAACAGTTCCTTATGTTTTTCCCGAGTTTATACAAAGGCTACAAGTATAATGTCAGGCATCATGAAATGGGGAAAAGGTTTCAATGTTTTCCTTTCACCACATAAATAACAGAGAAAAGTTCTTTGAAATGAATTAATATATTAACAACTCAAAGTTTGTTTCTCGCATCTGAGTTAAATATGAAAAAATGAATGAAATGAAAGAAAAAAAACAAAGATACTAATCAAAGCAAGGCATCGATTACTGAAGAATCTTACTCTGTAACAGAAGAAGAAAGTGAGAGATATAACTTTCAAAGAAGTGTAAAATATAGCATCTAATCAACATTCAGGTCTTGTATTAACTAATGGTGAATACAGAGGAAAATATGTTTGTTATTAGATTACTGAGTATAACATAACCACAATAGAGGTTGTAGTAAATTGCGATTTGCATTCATCAAAGAAAATATACAAAAGTATGTTAGAATATGGAGAGACAAAGAACACATAACTCAGAATAGACGAGATGTAGAATCTGTGGCCTGCATTTTTATTAATTCTCATTAAAGAGATCCTTATCCTTTACAATCGGCAAAAAGCAGCCCCTGTTTCTTTCTCAGAATGTATATTTATACTAGATTAAAACGTTTCGGATTCTACCATTTTAAAAATTTCGGTTACAAATGAAAATATGAAACATTTCACTTCATTGTCCCTTGTCTTCCTTCATGCCGGTGGGGTGTTTTTATTTCTTTGTCCTCTAGCTCCAAAATAGCATGGAATAAACAACTGTATTATTGGCTTCCAGAAGTCTTCCCTTTCTCCTGTTCAATACAATTGACACACTTTTCTACCAACTGGGCTATCAACTTGGGAAGTTCAGTTTGGTCATTTGCTTTAAAAGTGTAGCACTTCCTTTTCAATTGTGGCAGTCTTTCTCCTATTTGCCTGTCTTCTATAATTATAGATATCAACTGTAGGTTTGGTTTTATCAACCACTTATCTATTTGGGAAATATCAACCTGTTTTATTTGAGATAGTTCAACTTGGTCTCTTTCCACATTTTCCTTGATATCTAGCAGATGTTTAACTATGTTAATTTTGCCCAACGTTCTAGAGCTATTCTCCTTATCAAGATCTAACAATTTTGTATTTATTAGGACAAATGTTTCTTCACAAGAGTCTCTCACTTCTTTAGCCATTTTTCTGTTCTCTGATAGATTATGCTCCCATTCTTTTAATAGGATGTTACCTCTGGTTTCTTCTTGAATGGATAATCTGGAATCAATGACCATTTCCTCTTTCGTTGTTGATATAATAGCCTCCTTGAAATCACTTTTAGCCACCTTAGCTTCTCTCTCTCTCTTAAGGTGATTTTTTCTAAGGCTTGATCTATCAATTGAAAATGATCCTGGATGATTTCTACTTTAGTAAGTACACTCTGTTGAGATGCTTCTATTTTCTTTCGTATTTCCATGGCTTGATTTTGAAATACCACTATATCTATGACCTGACTTTCAGTAGAATTTAATTTAGATTGCAGTTGTTTTATTAATTCCTCCTGTTGACTTATCCGTGCTTGACTTGTCTGAGCCGACTGTTTCATTTGATCAAGATTAGATTTGAGCTATTCGATTTTCTGTTGATCAGTTGCTCTGACTTGTTCAAGGTTTTTACATGCCTCATCCTTGAAATTTGCTTTTACAGTTGCCATCTGAGTCCGTAATTTGCTAATTAACAAGTATTTTTGTTTGAGTCGTTCCTTCAAGGTTCCAACTAAAAATTGGTTGGTCGTTTCATAATCCCCCAATGTTCCTGCTATCTCATCAGTGAATTCTTCCTCTTCTAAGGCTTCTCCATCCGTTAATATTATGTACTTTTTTGTTTCTGCACCAACTTTTTGGTATGTTTATCGCTTCACCACGACCTTCCTTTTCTTGCTAAAAAAGAAATCACTAGAAGGAAATTCGTCTATGGAGATAGGTGTTAAATCCTTTTTAAATATTATCCGTGCATTGGGGTTCCCCTTTGTAGATTGTAAGGGTGTGAAAAATGGAATGGGACTGTCGATTTCTTTGGATGCTTGTTTCATGATAGCATCTTTGACTGGTTCATTTGATGGAGAAAAGGGTGTCTCTCCTACCCCTTTTGAGGGGGTCTCTGTTTGATCCTTGACCTGTTTAACTGGTATATCTGTCTCTGGGAGTCTTTCTTCTTGGATCGCGAAGCAAATGACATCCATAATGTATGCAGACATGAAAAATGAAGCTTCTTTCCCACTCTCCCTTTGTGCTTGATATTATGTAACTTGGCTAGCCATACTATCCGAGAACAATTTATCCCAGTCGAAAGAGTACCCCTCTGCTACTGTGTGGATAAGCAGTACCCATGGGAGAAAAAAATGCGCAGTATTCTCTCTTCCATTGAGCCTGCATACCATCATTTCTATATACATAAATTGTGGGTGTAATGAAGAGATTACATATATACCATGAGTGTCCACTTTGAACTTTTCTGGGCGTGAGCACCAATCTTTGTGAAACCCTCTAAGAATTCGGCATTGTAAGTAAAATTGGGAGTGGGGGACAATTTATACATTGCATGCAGATGCTCTGGACTAAATGTCCCAACTACCACCTTCTGTGTGTTAAATATTATCCTAGTTAGGATATCTACATGGTCCAATGCCCATTTAACCATATCACAATAGGGGTAAAGTCGTGGCCTTGCTGCTACGCTTTGCATCTTCGACTGAGAGATCACTTTGTATTTGATATACATGTCTTCTTTCTCATTTTCGCTTGAGTCATCTGGGCATTTTATCAGCTCATATTGCAAGATGTTGAAAACCTGTGTCCATGTTTTGACTATGTCGATGTTCCTGGGCAAAGTATCAAAAATAATATTTGAACTCTGACCTGAACTTTCACCATATTTTTTGGGCGTTTTATGTGGGGCCATGATATAAAATATCAAGATTATATTTTCTGTTATAGAGGATGAAAATACAAACAATAGTTATGTCGCTAAACTGTCTCTGTGAAACTAGAACGAAATTCAAATAATGACGGAAATTATTTCTCTTAGAGTACTAAAGTCTGTGTGGGTCCTTGCTGACACAACGTTTAATTTCTTTCATAGAAAGATTTGGAAATAAAACAAGATCTTATTTTCAATCATTTCCCTAATTCGCTTATAAATGCCATAAATGTTTGATATTTTGTGACTTGGGATGATCATAGAAACATTTAATTCTTTACCCATAAGCTTTATAGGTTAAAATTTGTTTAAGATGTTAATTAACCCAATTTGATCATTTAATTAATCACAATTAGTTCTTAATCCTTTTTCGGCATTCGTAGTCTCAGACGATTTTATTCTTAGTCTTGGGCCATGAACCCCAAATTTGTGATATTGTGATTTGGTTAATTAACTTTGATCAGAATTAAGTTTTTAGTTGATCGTGATTAGTTTATAAATTTAACAACCTCGAGTATCGGGGTTACAAAGATGTCGTTTTAAGGTAAAACCACCGAGTCTCAAAGTCACGATAACAATTAACTAACGTTAATTATCATTACTCTTGTGATTAACCATGTTTATCTTAAATCACTTTCACAACTTCACACATCGGACATTTGAAGGTCACTTGAGGCATGAATCCTGAATCATGAAGGAGCGATGCATTAAAATAGCGATAATAATTTCTTAATGTTTTGATGATCACGATTAAACTTAACCCAACTTCATTATTTCGCATGTCGGGACATTGAGAGCTTTGATATGTATAGCCATTAGATCTGCGAAATTCTGAAATACAAGATTTGAGGTTTATGGTTATTGTTTTTGTTATTTGAAAGAGTGGGTGGCTTCAACCTTTTGGTAACTGGAGTATTTTGAAAAAATATATGTGTTCCAACATAGTCTCCATCTATGGATCTCGTCTCCCTGCGGGATGAGAAGAATAGTAGACCACATGCCTTTATTGGGTAAATGGAGTCATTACTTTATTTTTGTGAAACATTTTCAGAAAGAGGGTATAGAGGGAATCTGAGGTCTCATATTTATCTCTGAAAGATTTCAAAACTTAATCGTTTACTAATATCAATTTTAGGTCCTTCGATGACTTCCTCTTCCTTGAAACTGATTTTGGTTCTTCCTAAGATAATCAAAACAACCTTAGTAATTCGAACAGGTTATATCAATCTTTCTTGCATCAAGTCAGTAATTTCAATGTTTTTTTAATCAGGGAGTCCCGCATGAACTTGGGATGTGGATCTAGTCGAAAATAAAACTGGTTACCAGAGTACAATATAATTCATGTATAATAGCCTTACAGATATCTTAGACATTTGATTCCCTTTATCGAATTTCCTTTCACCTCTTCAATTTGTAACTTTGAATTTAAATGCTAAGATGAGGGCAATAATTTAATGAATTTCCTTTCATCATCTCTTTTTTTGGACTAGATGGGGGCAATCATTTGTGAATTTTATTTCACCATCTGTCTTATAATTTCTTTTTAAAACATGAAGTGGGGGAAATCAATTTGTATAAAGTATACTAGGGGTGATATCTGTTAATAATTTTGGCAATAGAGGTCTATTAACTCGCTTTTATTACTCTGGACAAGCCTTCTTTTGACCTTCAAAACATATTAGTCTGTAGGAAAACTTATTGGGGATTTTTTTATTTACAGGGGCCATCTTCTGAGCAAGACTAATCATTTAAAACCCGTTAAAAGAACTAAGAGAGTTAGGATTAGCCTATAGATACTTTTGTTCAGTAGGAGCCCGCAGAACCATGAGGACTTGCCCTTTTTCTAAAGATTCGTTTGTCATCTTTCAGAGGTAAAGTGTGACCCCTCCTTCCTTTGTGGAGGCCATGGAGAGGCATCTGGAATCAAGGGGAAAAATACCAAAGATTTGAACAGGGTGACAGAGGGGTTTCAGATTTCATAAACGTGGTTGTTATTACGCAAACCCGAGTCTTGAAAAATGTTCTCTAAGTTCACTTTATTTCTTCTGTTTCCGTTTATTTTAATTTTATCTAGATGATCGCTTTTATGATTTTATTTTGAAAAATCGTTCTTTTAATAATACATCTAGTGAGTATCTTTATATATATAAGGCCGTTGTTGCACCAATTGATATTCTTTGGAAATCTAAATAATTTAGAGACTCATACCTTTGATTTTCCATTTCTCCCTCATCTAAGTAAATTATTTATTTATCACTTGTTTCAGGATAACCAGTATTTGTGATATACGACCACTTGTTTGTCTCCTTCGTAATGTTTGAGATATCGACAAAAATCCTCCATAAAAACAACATGAAGAGTGTCAGTGTTTTATGGGTCACAACGTTCAATGTGTAAATTATTTTCCATTTACTTTTTTTATGAAATCACTAACCTGTTTTATTTGCGGTGGAAGTAAGACTTACCTAAAAACTGTAAAACACAAAAAACACAAACTGGTATATAAAATGGGATTTTGGAAGTCGTTTATTGCATATAATGATTAAGATAATGCCCGTTGATAGGGGCATTGAGGATTTTTCCGTCCAAATTCTCTAGCAAAAATGAGTTCTTCCCTTTGGAGGTTGTAACTTTGAATGGTCCATACCAGATATGATCAAATTTTCCATGTTTGGCTGACTCTTCTCTCCTAGCATACCATTTCAAAAATAAGTCGCCGGGGAGGAATTCCCTATCTTTATCCTTATGATCAAACATGGATTTCATGTTGTCTTGATATTTCTGAAGTTTTTCATCCACTTCATCCCTATTTTGCTGAACTTTGATTAATTGATTTATTCTTCTTGTGACATGATTTGGTTCTTCCTTTTCATCTTGCCAATTTTTCATTACAGGTAGAGCCAATTATATGGGTAGTACTACATTGGTCTCGTATACCATTTGAAATGGAGAAGTGACGATCAATTTCTTGGTTCCTATCCGATTTTCCCACAAGGCATATTTCAAATGCACATGCCAGGATTTCTTATTTTCTCTCAAAATCATTTTTATTATGGTGATTAAGCTTTTGTTTGATGATTCAGCTAACCCATTTTCTTGAGGATAGTATGTTGTAGAATGAAGCAACACAATATTTTATTTTTGGAAAAATATAACCATTGCCATAGATTTGAATGCATGGGAATTATCTATAACTGAATCTAGACAATATATTTTCCTCCAAGAAATTTATCACCACCGAATCTGTCACTTTCCTGGTCGGGATAGCTTCTACCCATTTGGTGAAATAATATGTAGTAGTCAAGATCCATCTATGTTGCGCGCTGGAGTGTGGATTGATTTTGCCTATAAAATATAACCCCCATTGTTGAAAAGAGGCTTTTTTTTTAACCGGGACCAAAGGTAATGCTGAGAGTTTCTTCTTGCCTGAAAATAATTGGCAGGAGTTACAGACTCTTACTTTGGCATTCACATTTGTGAATAACTTAGGCCAATAATATCTTGCTCTCAGGATTTTATAGGCTTTTTCTCTCCATGCATGATTTCCTCCACACACTCCTTTGTGAAATTCATTTATGACTCTTTCTGTTTCAGATTCTACTAGAAAAACTAGTAAAAAGCCTAGAGGGTATTTCCAATACAATTGGCTTTCTGAGATACAATACTTTACCGCATGCAATTTAAATGTCCTAGTCTTTGACAGAGACATCTCGTTTGGGCATTTCAGAGTCAGAAGATAAGATACTATGTCTTTATACCAACCCGAAGATGCAAACTTCTCTTCAATTATGGTTGTAGCTATTTGGTTGTCGAAATTGTCTATGCCTAAATATCCTTCATGCTCTCGTAGGTTATTTATTCCAAGTGCTCTGAAATTTGATTCGGCTAGTAGCTTAGCCAAACCCTGTCCCTTTATGAGCTTTGTTGATTTTACCTCTAGATCGAATTCTTGAATTTTAGCAAGCCATCGGCCCCTCTTCCTGTCACTATCAGGCTGAAAAAATATATCCTTAACAGAACTGGTGGGTACATATGCAATGATATTGGAATGTAGTACGTAGGTTCTGAAAAATTTTAGTGCTTTCACCATGTCATATGCCTATTTTTCCATTATGTCATACCTCAAATCCGCGTCTCTAAGTCTCTTACTGAAAAAGGCTATTGGTTGCTCAAAATACTCTTCGTTCTTTTGGAGGAGTACCGCTGCAATTGTATGTTCAGATGCAAACAAAAAGACAAAAAAAATCCTTTAGATAATCAGAGCTTGCCAGTACATGTGCTTCAGTTATAATTTTCTTGATGTGTGTAAACGATGCTTTTGATTTGGTCGTCCATTTAACTTCATTTTTCTTCTTGAGCATATCTGTAATCAATTTCACAATTTCTACAAAGTTCAGGATATTCCCCTCAAAAAAAATATTTTCCCCAAAAATGACTGGATTTCGTTTTCATTTCTAGGAATATTTATAGTGTCAATAGCTTTGACCCTTTTAGGATAGATTTTAATTCCTCCCCGAGATTCAATATGGCCCAAGAGTTTACCTTCTTGCATCGCAAAGTGAGATTTCTCAGGATTTAAAGACAAACCAAATTTGTGTCATTTCTCGAATGTTTGCTTGAGGTGGATTAGATGTTCTTCATCAGATTTGGAAAAAACAATCATATCATCGAGATAAATAACAACGAATTTATCTCTTTCTCCGATGAAGGTGATGTCCATAGCTCGCTGGAAAGTAACACCTGCATTCATCAAACCAAAAGGCATTTTATCATACATAAA
The DNA here is from genome assembly GCA_032191745.1 of Picea mariana. Taxonomy (NCBI): domain Eukaryota; kingdom Viridiplantae; phylum Streptophyta; class Pinopsida; order Pinales; family Pinaceae; genus Picea; species Picea mariana. Next base: position 58,399 of record JASDQU010243787.1, on the reverse strand, counting down.
TGTACCCCATGGGGTGGTGAATGTTGTCTTTTCTTTATCATCTTCGTTAACAACAATCTGATTGTAACCGGAAAAAATGTCGATCATTGAAATTCTATTTTCTTTGACCACTTTTTCTATAAGACGATCCATTTTGGGTAGCGGATAATTGTCTTTGAGAGATGATTTAT
>JASDQU010243787.1:41269-58209 GCA_032191745.1 Picea mariana | reverse complement strand
TTCTTTATCATCTTCGTTAACAACAATCTGATTGTAACCGGAAAAAATGTCGATCATTGAAATTCTATTTTCTTTGACCACTTTTTCTATAAGACGATCCATTTTGGGTAGCGGATAATTGTCTTTGAGAGATGATTTATTTAAATTTCTAAAATCTACACACAGTCTGATTTCTCTGCTCTTCTTCCTAAACGGGACTAGATTAGCTACCCACTTAGAGTACATGAGTGGTACAATTATTTTAGTGTCCAAGATCATTTTTACTTCTTTTTTGACCACGGGAAATAATGTGGGATTGATTTTCCTGAGCTTTTGTCTGAAAGGTTTAACACCTGGATTTAAAGGAATCTTGTGTTCAATTACAGTGGTGTCATAAGTTCTCAGCTCCTCATAAGACCAATAAAAAACTTATTTATATTTCTCGAGTAAATCTTCATACTTACCTTTCATCTCAAGAGGAAGATATTTTGATATTTTTACTATTCTAGGCTTTTCTTTGGTACCTATATCACAATATTAGACTTCTTCTGGTTGAGGTTGCAGAGTATATTTTAAAGGCATGTCATTTTGGTCAAACATCATTTCTAAGGGGATTAGAACTTTAGGGATTTGGTTGATTTTTAGTATTAACATGCGATGATTCACGATCTTTTCTTATAACTCTTGTGGGTCCTCCCCTTCTTGCATAATCCAAGAATGGTCATTCTGGTTTTCCTGGTCAATGTGCGTTTCAACGAAGTCCTCCACCATTTCAAGGAACTTTCTGATCTATTGATCATCTTCGAACACTTTCCAGTGTTGTATATTGTTTGGTATGGAAGGTTTGTGCTTCACCTCTATGTGATACTTTAATTTGAAAGCTGTAGGAGGTATGAAATTCAAGGCTAATTTGGCTAATGAATCAACATGTAGATTTTCTGTACGGGGAATGTAATGGACATTACTGATGAGAAAAGAATTTCCATTAAATCCCAGGCACATTTTTTATAAGATATCAATCTCGGGTGTTTGGCCTAGTACAGCCGATTTACTTGTTTCACAATTAATTCCTTTTTATGTTTAACTTTCTGACAGCCTCTAATCCCAAGACCATGGCTTTGTACTCACATACATTATTCATGTAGTCTATGTCCCACTATAGTCTGTAAGAGAAAGGAATGATAAACTCATCCTAGGTGCTACAAAGAGTACTCCTGCGCCTGCTCCTTCACATGACAAAGCACCATCGAAATACATTTTCTAGATTCTAGCACTATATAAACTTTCTTTTATCTTTTCTGTTTTATTTTTTTCTGTGAAATCTTCAACACATTCATCTATATTGTCATCAATTGATTAAATACAATTTCCAAGATCTTGATCAACGACATAAATAGGGTAATTGCTAGGATTATGTGGATCACTTACCGTGTATGTTAGCCATGTTTCCCGGTATAATCGAGTGAATTGTCCTCCGAAAATGGGAATCATGACGTATGTCATGTCCAACTGAAGGGATCCTCTAAGCTTAGCACCCCAAGACCTGGATAATAGCACACCATACTTCAAAGGTATATCAACAATAACCACATCCATCCGAACAATTTTTACTGGGATTTGTACAATATTTACTACTAAGTCTTTGATCATGCCCATACATTTAAATTTTCTTGAATCAAATGAATACAGGTCTCCATACACACTGGTAATTTCAAGGCCAAGTCTATCTATAATAGCCTTGGGCATCACATTATGTGAGGCTCCAGAATCCAGCATGTAGTTATGTAGAAGATGATCATGCACATTTAGTGTAATGCAGAAAGGAGCAACGGTATCTCTGGCCCCTTCAAAATGCGGACCAAAAATTATATTAGGCTTATCATCTTCCAAATTTATAACGTCATCTTGACTTCCCATATCTGAAAAAATTATCATTTTGGTGATTTTTTTTTGGTAAACATTGTTCTTTGCAGTTCAACCAGAAGTATCAGTATTTTGATTTTGTTAATCTCATTTTCTAGGCTGAAACCTCCTATATCTTTTTCAGTTTCTCTGATTGGTACTTCAGTCTCCTTCTTTTCTGATTTATTTGTTTGTATTGCTTTATTTTCAGTTGTTTTTGTTTCTGCTGCTTGTGTTTCAACTGTCTTAGTTCTCTCATTTTGGATCTCAGCTCCTTTTATTTTGGTATTTTGTATTTCAGTTTCCTTTTGAGATGGCTCATATACTTCGCCTCTTGGAAGGATTTTCTTTGGTTGGGTAGTTATTACATTTTTATTTTTAGACCTTAGATTATACTTATGTTGGAGCTCAACCATTATAGTATCGGCGATCCCCTGGTAAGCAGAATATTCTGTATTATTTGTGTTGCTATCCTCATTAGACCGATGTTCCATATTTAAAAACCTCTCGTAATCTTGTCTAGTCAAATGAGGTTGCTGGCAATCATCACCGATATTATTCATATCATCTTATAAATCCTCAAAAACTTGCATTTCATTTCCTCCTATAAAATTTTCATTTTTTAAAGGAGTCTAAAATTTTTGATCTTCGTTTTTAATCTGTCTTTGTTGTATTTGGGGATTAGGGTTCCTTCTGAATTCTCTCCTGACAAACTGGTCTACTTTAGATTGATCTAGTTCCATCTTTGAAATTTTGTTTGATAGTTATTTGATTATATTTTCCATATCATTCATCTTATCGTCTGTGGACCTCCCACCCCCGGAGGAGCCTGCTTGTTCCCTAAATCATTTAGTCTCTTTGTTTACTGTTTCCATTTTTTCTTTTAATTTTCTAGAAGCCATCATATTTGACTCAATTTCTATGACATCATATTGCATTCGATTAAGTTCGACAACCCTCCTTTCTCTTAGTAATAGTGAGAAATTGGGTTCGAAAGCTCCCGCAAAATTTACCTTGGCTGCAGGCTGGGAGGGTTTCACTTCAACCAGGATCTTGTTATATAGTTTATTAAATATTTGAATAAACTCAATAACAGTTTCAAAATTTATCTTTCTTAAGGCTCCAAACTCAGTTAAGTAGTATAGGTGATCTTTCCTCTCACCCCATTGCCTAAGAAAAGAGTTTTCTAACTCATCGTAGGATCCGATGATCCTGCGACTAAACTTCGAAACCAATTTCTCGCCTATCCTTCGAAGGTTTGAACAAACAACCTTGAATAGATGTCTTTATGTTCGAGACTAAGAATATCTGTGAATTGATCAAAAAAATTTATATGTGCGGTTGTGGTTAGGTCTCCCTCCCCTGTAAAATTAGGTAGGTTTTTCATGTAGTTTTTAGGTAAATCATGAAGGGGTACTGGGAGGACCAAAGGAGCACATCTGACATATACTTTAGCAAAAATCCTAGGGGGTAGGGGTGGGCCTTGACCGCCCCCTCCTCCTCCTCCGGCAACTACCATAGATATTCTAGGAGAGGAAACCAATATGTTATAAAGAGTGTTTTCAAATATGTATAGTGATCCTTTAGCTTCTTTGGGATGAAGAAAAAACAATTCCAAAAACCGTTTATCAGGAGACGAAAAAATTGAAAAAGGGGGAAATGAGATACAGGGACTCAGTTCCTATCACTTGCAAGATATGTAAATGGGAGAACCCACAGGAGTTGAATCCGAGTGTATGATATACTCTTTTAGACTTTGTGAGGTTGGGAAATTTACTTCGAGAGATGATGGGATATCAATCGAAACAGACTTTATTGTGGATGTCTTACCTTCACTTACACAGGAGGTAGTCGAATGAGCTTCAGTCTTAATTTCGGGTAGAACTAATTTAGGGTTTATGGTTTCAAGTGGAACCTTAGCCTTAGACTGTGTGGATTTAGGTTGGTAAACCATAGTAGCTTGCTTAAGGAATACCCTTGGTTTCAATAGTTTTTTAGGGTTGGAAACATGTGTGGTCTGCTTATCATCTAGGTTTTGTCTAGTTTTCCTTCGACCAGATGCCAACTTATTTAAAATGTTGAGTTGCCAAGTGAATAATAGAAACTTAGCCTTTATAATGTGTTCAGTATTTGTTCACTATCAAAGAAAGAAACTTTCAAATGTCGTTATCATAGGGAAAAATAACTTTGTTTCTCCATCCCCGGCAACGATGCCAAAAAGATGTTGTTCCTGAGTTTATACTAAGGCTACAAGTATAATGTCAGGCATCAGGAAATGAGGAAAAGGTTTCGATGTTTTCCTTTCACCACATAAATAATAGAGAAAAGTTCTTTGAAATGAATTAATATAATAAAATCTTAGAGTTTGTTTCTTGCATCTGAGTTAAATATGAAAAAATGAATGAAATGAAAGAAAAAAACACAAAGATGCTAATCAAAGCAAGGAATCAATTACTGAAGAATCTTACTCTGTAACAGAAGAAGAAAGTGAGAGATATAAATTTCAATGAAGTGTAAAATATAGAATCTAATCAACATTCAGCTCTTGTATTAACTAATAGTGAATACAGAGGAAAACATGTTTGTTATTAGATTACTGAGTATAACATAACCATAATAGAGCTTGTACTAAATTGTGATTTTCATTCATCAAATAAAATATATGAAAGTATGTGAGCATATGGAAAGACAAAGAAAAAATAACTCAGAATAGACGAGATGTAGAATCTTTGGCCCACATTTGTATTAATTCTCTTTAAAGAGAGTCTTCTCCTTTACAATCGGAAAAAAGAAGCCCCAATTTCTTTCTCAAAATGTATATTTATACTAAATTAAAACGTTTCGAATTCTATCATTCTAAAAATTTTGGTTACAAATGAAAAGATGAAACATTTCACTTCGTTGTCCCTTGCCTTCCTACATGCTAGCGGGGTGTTTTCCTTTCTTTTTCCTCTAGCTCCAAAATAGGATGGAATAAACAACTGTATTACTGGTGTTTTTCATGTTTAGAGAGTCTAAAAAGAGATTAAAGGGAACTCTAGGGGGTTCCTTTTTCATATAACCTTTATGACTCTGAAAAAGTGATAAAAGCATACTTGGCTAAATTCTCATTGATTTACGAGCATGAGAAAGAACAAATACTAAGCACGGGATTGTTTTCATTTTTACGCAAGCTTAAAAAAAAAAAAACTATGCTTGGGATAGATTTTATTTTTAAACAGGATTAAAAACTAAACAAAACTATGCTTGGACCTGGTTTCATTTTTACACAAGCTTGAACCAGAGGAAACTATGCTTGAGGTAGGTGGTTTTATTTTTACACAATATTGAACCATAGAAAACTATGCTTGAACTTCCCAATTCATTATTCAGGGATGGTTGGTACTTAGCCCCCAGCTTAAGAAGCTAGCGGCTCAACTTCAACATGAAGTCCAGAGGCTAGAAGCATTGCCCCCCAAGCTTCATCTCATCCAACATCATAGGCAGATGAAATGAAGCTTCAAATACTAGACTTGACTCAAATAGAGAGGGGGAAGTTTTTCCATTTTTTAACGAGCTTGACATAGGAGAAGAACTATGCTCATGAATCCAAGTTCAATCCCCAGACCTCTGTTTCATTTTTTAACAAGATTAACAGATAAAAAAGAACTATTCTTGTAACCTCTGTTTCATTTTTTAACGAGGTTTCCATAGAGATGAAAAAACTATCCTCGTAACTGGTTTCATTTTTTAATGAGCTTGAAATTAGAAAACCATGCTCAAAGATGGTTTCATTTTTTAACGAGCTTGAAATCAGAAAGTCATGCTCAAAGATGGTTTCACTTTTTAATGAGATTGAAATTAGAAAACCATGCTCAAAGCTACTCTTCTTGATCATGGCTTCCAAGAGGACAACACTCCAAGAGGACACCAGGTCAAGGGACAAAACACGGTCATGGCTTCCAAGAGATCTTCACTGGATGGAAGAGACACACTCTAGAAGGACACCATGTCAATGTTCTTGACAGGGGTAAAGAGATCAAGATCTAAAAACCCTATCAAAGAGATCACCATGTCAACTACTAGATCTAAGTCATAAGAGACTGATATTATAGTGAGCGACTCATCTTCATCAGCAGTTGAAGGCATGGGAGACAATGACACATAATTAGCTTGTGGCGGGGGAGATACCGACTGCATATAAGAAACATTTACGGTGGTCATCCATTCAGGAATGATGAATGAAAGTTGATCAATAGTCACAATTATTCCATCATGAGGGAAATATATAACATGAAAAAGAGTGGACACAAAAGCTTTCATGGCATAGACATAATCTTTCCCAAGGAGTAAATCAAAATCCAATGGGTCTTGGAATACCATGACATCAACAAAAGAAGTTTTCCCTCCCAAAGTTACAGGAAACTAAGGAAGGGTCCCTAAAGGTTGGTTGGTTCTTCTAATAAAATCTAACAAATTCTACGTAACTAGGGCAAGGTGAGGACAACCCAAAGCTTACCAAGCAAAAGAGGAAAAAATACTAACGGACACACCTTCACCTATCAACATCTAAGGAATGTCCCAACCACAAAATTGTACTATAATCTGGAAAGGAATGTGAGAGGGAAGATGAGGTCCATTTAACACACCCCAATTAAAAACGATGGCATCATTATTTGGAGGAGGCTCCATGGGAGAAGGAGGAATGCCTCTTGGCATAGTAGATTCTGTATCAACGAGAAAAACATGGGAAGTATCAGATTTACTCTCTAGCGGGAGAGGAACATCGACTGATAATGATGTCAAATAAACCACTTGGGTTTCATTCTCCAAGGGTAGAATGGGGTCAATAGGTGGAAACAGATCATCCGCTTGGGTTTCACTCTCTGGCGGGAGAGTGGGATTGATCGAGGATGGGATCTGATCAACCACTTGGGTTTCATTCTCCAAGGGGAGAATGGGGTCGATAGGTGGAAATGGATCGACCTCTCGGGTGAAACTCTATAAAGGGAGAGTGGGATCGACCAAGGATGGGATGGGATCGATCACTTTGGTAACTGGTTCAACTAAGGACGTGACCATATTGACTACATGATCAACCGGATTGACCGACGAATGGGCCATATTGACCGATGAATGGGGCCAGATTGATCATTCCATCAACTACAGGTGGGTCAAGAGTAAGATTGCGATAAGAAGCTGGAAGGTGAGGCTGTGAAACAATCATGTCTTCCAGTAATTTCAAGGCTTCATCCATATGAGAGAAAAGGTGATTTAGATGAATCCCTTTGCAGAACATACACAGGAACTTGACTCTACTTTTCTTCTTCCCAATGGTATCTTGACAAGTTGACGGGAGGTCATCAACATGTTGTTCAGAGGTTGACGACATGGGTTGGTGAGGTTGTGTAGACCATGCTTCTATAACCTTGGATATACCATGGCAATCCTTAAGAAGATGGATACCTTTACAAATCCTGCAAGGGTACTTGGGCTTATGGGTTTTTTGGATTATCTTGGCATTATCAACACTCCCAACATGATTAATAGTAATTGGTTTCTTTCCAACATGTCCAGTAGTGGTTGGAAGGTTGGACCCTTGTTTATTTTTTTTCTTCTTATTATTTTGTTTCTTCTTCTTCTTATCCACCGAGTTACTAGCTTTAGAGGTTTTACTCGGCGATGAAGATGAAATGGAAGAAGACCTTGCAAGAGAAGAAGGTGAAGAAGATCTTACTAGTGAAGAAGGTGAAGGATCAACATGAGGTTGATGTTCTTGGGGGGAAGTGCTTACAAATGAAGCACTAACAACATTTGGGACTATCTGAGTGGAAAAAAACCATACTGGTAATCCAATTGTGAGACTTGGAAGGATGAAAGTAGCGATGTGAGGAGGACCAATGTTTCCGTAAGAAGGAAAAAAAAAAAAGGTTCCCATAGAGAAGAGGTTCCTTCATTGGTCATTCCAGGAACTGATGCCATTAAAAACAAAATTCCAAGCTAGAGTCCACTAGGGAAAACAAACAACACACGCTAAAAATCTAGTAAGCAAGCAAGCAAACAAAGCCTTCTCACAATGACCACACTAGTTGGTGATGAAATCCAACGTCGTGGGAACAATGTAAGAAGGGGTTGATATAGAGCGGGTTGAAAAGTTACGTTGATGACCTGCTTAATGGACTTACACCCTGGTGCAAGCTCCTACACACGATCATGGGTATACCCTCCAAGGATCTCGAGTGAGTCTGGCCAACGTCGATTCCAGGTACCGTGAATACTTACCCCTCCACAATCACCTCATGTAATACCTTAAAGAGATAGGCCACTAAGTTTACCAATTACTCAAATGATGCATGGGGAAACAATCAACAGCCAGATCCACACGCAAAGGCAACGTATCTAGCTCGAAATCAACTCGAGAGGATTCCACTCATTAATGTGGGTATACCTTCAAGCGACCCCCATAATACGCGCAATATCTACACTAAGACCAACAAAGCAGGGTGAGTAACTCTGTCGGTCCTAATGCAACGTCGTGATTGACCCTTGTGTGAGAAGGGCTTCCTAGGAAAAAATATAGCAATTGGATTTCACTGCTCCCTAACTCAAGATACTATGCTTGTTTGCATCTTTGGAAAGTTATATTTCACACCTATTCCAAAGCCCTTAAACTAATCTAATGTAGGTTTGCTACCAGAAAATATAAAAATGTCTAATCAGTTTTTATAAGTGCTTTATTTTTAAGGCTATTGTTACTCAAAAGGAAGATAGTGTGGACAATATGGTGTTTTGACTGACTCTAAACAATGCAAAGAAATGGGAATGCAATTTCACTTTGATGAAAGCTATATTATGAGAAGGATAAAACGCTTATCATTCTCGGATGCACAATGTCCCAAAATTTTATTAAACTCATCAATATCAAGATTCTCAAGAAATGAGAAAAATATATTGTACACCAATACATGATTCTTTCCCCCCCCCGGACCATGAGGGGGATTTTTTTTTTCAGAATTCAAGACCAAAAAGGCCAAAAATCATGCAATTTCGCTACTTCAAATGCAAGTATGCCCCCAATCTAATATAAAGAAAGAAATCAATTTTTGTTTTGAAAATAGCTAAAAGTGATAGCAAATTGATATGAAACAAAGAAACTAAAAATATTTTCTCTTTTAACGCGAAGTATTCAATAAAAGAAAAAGAAATTCTTCCACCAAACAATTCTAAAGAAAAAAAATAATGATGCCTTGTAACTCAAAGACACTCAAAGAAAGAGACCAAATATTTCAAAAGAAAACAAAGCAAAGATGGCTAAAAGAAGTTTCAAAGATGTCAAGCAGACTGCAAAAGATCATAATCAAACCCAAAAAATTCACCCCAAAACCAAATCCAAGATCTGGGTAAGGAAAAACCATTAAAAATAAAAAATTTCACAATCGCCGTAGGCTGTCAGACTAACACAGTATGGAAATCCCTGATTTCTGTAGGCCAGAGAACCAATATAGTGCGGAAACATCGCACTATGTCAAAAAGGTAGGGTGTGGGAATCAAATATCGTCGCACTGTCCCTCAAAGTAGGGTGCATAAATCAAAGTAAAAATGAAAAAATGAAAAGTAAGAAGGTTTTTCCAGTGAATTTAAACAGTCAAAGATTCAATTTAGATCTCCCAGTGACTCAGAAAATAGAACCTAGGCAATCAAAGAAAGAAAGAAAGACAAACTAGGAAAACAATTTGTTCCCCGATGCAGTCGTCAATTTTGTTATCAGGCTAATTGTTAAGTGCGAACACAAATCAATCCCCCTAGCTTCACTACGAAACTAGAACAAAACAAGACAATACACTACTCTTTCCTTAGATTTCAATTATCAAATGAAAAATGGATCTAGACCATACCTTTTAAATATTGAAGATCCGACTTCACCAATGTAATACAAGATTCGTCATGAGGCTTATGGAGAAATATCTTCAAATAAACACAAGCCGATGAATACAATAATAACAAAGTATATTTGATATGAAACTATGTACGTGATCAAGGAATCATACAATATGAACAAATAACATTCATATAGGAAAGAAAAGTATATATGTATTAAAGAATGTAGAAGAAAGATACAACCATATGCCTTGATGTTGTCAGGTTCCTTCCAACATTTCCTTTCTTCCCACACACTTATTGCTCCAAGGATTTTGAGACTGTATATCTGATAGCTGCTCACAATCTATCTTGATAAACAAAAGCTCAAAGCCAACATACAAGCTCCAGAAACTCCAAGCTACAAAACCCAAGCTCAATCCAGCTAAGATAACAATCTCAAGCCAAATTTCCAATCTACAAAACTCAAGCTCAAGCCAATCTAACCTTCTCCATGAGAGCTCCTTCCCTTTTATAAGATGAAGAGGATAAGGTGAGGAGGTTAGGATGATCCCACTAAATCATGAATGCAAGTAAGATCCAAACCATTCAGAGGCCACCTCACCATAGAAGCTTCTCCTTCTAGAAGCATCGAGAAGATGCTCATTTTTCCCACGCGCAGGAATTTCCACAGCCTGGCTATAGAGAAACCTGCAGAAACTCTGCAACCTAGATATAGAGCAAGGTGCAGAAATCAGGCATTTCTGCACCCTGCGTATAGATCAACCTATGAAAATCCTCCTTAGTATGGATTTTACAAAGGAAAATACAAATTCTTATCTCAGGGAAAGTTCTTCTCCCTTCTTTCTTTAGGAATTCAGGCCACTGACCCCTCTAAAGGAAACATATAGGTTTACATCATTAACGGTCATAGGGATGATGAAAATAATGTGTAACATTCATCTAGATGAGATATTTGGAGTCTCAAAAAGAATGTCAAATCACCAAGCAAGGATGTTTCAAACTCATTCTACATATCCTTGGAAATATTCTTCCACAACCTGTCATCATCACTTCCAAAGATGATATCATCCACATATAATTCAATGATAAGTATACTATCCTGATTCACTTTTATGTGGATATTGTTATTTGCATTCCTTTTCTGAATCCTTGTTGTTGTAAGTACTTATTCAATATTGAATACTAGGCTCTAGGTGCTTGCTTGAGCCCATACATAGTTTTCTTCAATCTACAAACGTAATCTTCCACTTTCTCACAGTAGAAACCCTTCCGGTTGTTCGATGTATACTTTTCTTCTAATTATCCATTTAGAAATGCTAATTTTACATCCATCTAATAGATTTTTATTCTTCTGGAACATTCATAGGCCAAGATCATTCTAATTTCTTCCATTCTGGTGACAAATGCAACGGTTTATTCAAATTCTATTCCTTCAACTTGAGCATAACCCTTGCATACTAAGCTTGCTTTTTTTTTGGTTACCTTTCCATATTCATTTAATTTATTTCTAAACGCCCATTTTGTACAAATCATGTTTTTGTCCCTAGGTATTGGAACCAGTTCCCATGTTTCATTATTCTCTATTTGATTTAGTTATTCTTCCATGGCCTTGATCCAATGTTCATCATTGTTGGATTCCTCAAATATTCTTGGTTCAACTATGAATGATAGTGATATAAGTCTTTGTTCTTGTGTATTTTCCTGTTTGATTCCTATGGTTTCTATTCCTACATTTTTATCTCCAATAATTTTTCTAGTGGATGATTCTTCTGAACCCAACGGTTATGTGTTTTAGCAGGTGTCTGGAAATCTTATTGATTTTCTTCTATTTCTTCTTTTTGTACCTCTGTTTGTTTCTATTCTGGTTCTTGTACTTCTTCCTCTACTTCTTCTTCCTTTATTTCTTCTTTTGATTCCTTCCTTTTTGAATTTATTCTTTCTTCTCTCATCTTCAACACATTTGTTTCATCAATATTTACATTGATTCTTTCCACTATTTTGTTGAGTCTTAGGTTTTAGAATTTGTATGCCTTTCTTTTATTTGAGAAACCAACCGGTATGCCTTAATCAACTGAGAGTCAATTTTTCCAATCTTATTGTCTTGTATTTTTACATAACATTTTCTTCCAAACACTCTAAAATGCTTGACGTTTTCCATTCTTCTTTTCCAAGCTCATAAGGAGTCTTTTCATTCTTAGTTCTAAGCATTCCTTTGTTCAATATGTGAACAAATATATGTAGTGATTGTTCCCAAACAATATCACCCAACTTGGAATCTTTCAACATGGTTCTATCCATTTCATATACAGTTTGTTCTTCCTTTCCATGACACCATTTTGCTGAGGTGTCCTGGCTATTGAGAATTTCCTTTTTATTCCATGTTATTCACAAATCCATGAATTATTTTGAGGTGAACTCACCTCCATTGTCTGACCTTAAGAAATTTATTTTCAAATAAGTCTCATTTTCAATCATCTCTTTGAATATATTGAAACATTAGAATTCTTCTGACGTTTTCTTGAGGAAACAAACTCTTGTTATCCTCCTTTAATCATCAATAAGTAGCATGAAGTATTGTTCACCGTTCAACCCTTTTGTACTCATCAGTCTGCATAGATCAGTGCATACAATCTCCAATGGTTTATGTTGAAAGTTGTACAGTTCTATATATAAGTTTTGTCTTGTTGATAATGGTGATCTGACTAAAATTTATCCTTCACTATTGGGGTCGACGTTGTCATTTTGATCATTTATTACTTGATATAGTCATTGGGCTTCATAGGATTCATCCTATTTCTCGGCCCAAGGTTTTCCTTCTTTTTGAGTCCAATGGGATTATGATATTTATACCGCTACCTTTCAATTTGATTCTATCTCTCTCGAGGAAGATTGTGGCCCTCATGTTTCGACCCCAAGTTCTCCCAATTGATGCAGGGTAGGCAGGCATGCCTTGAACCAGATTGATTACTTCAAATTTGACTCTTGCTGGGATTCCCATTATGGATGTGATGACACTTTTAAGTGTGACAATTGGTTCAATGAACCTCTGATCTTCTTGTTTTATTTACTTGGGAGGATATTTACTTGGGACCCGAAGTCAATTATGACTTTTTTTATCATATTTCCTTCAATTTCCAAGTCAACTTGTGGGTCGAAATCATTTTTGTGTCTTACTTGGAACAAATGTTTTTTATTTTTCACTAATACTAAGAGACAGGGTCAATAAGTATTAGGCACTTTTTACCACTTTTAATCACCATATGAAAGCATTTAAGATATAAAAAAAATTTCATTTATTATTTCATTCAAGATACCATAAACATATAACCACAAATGCATAGTACACAACAATTTTATGTGGAAACACAAATGGGAGAAGACCACATAATGATTTCTCATATATTAGAAGAATACATTCATAGGAAGTACCAAATTCCAAAATTCTCCAGTGCCAACTAGAAGGAGGCACCAACCCCTTTTTCATAGGCTTCAACCTAAAGGAAGCTACAACTCCCTAGATTTTCCAACTCCAACTAGAAGGAGGCTCCAACCCCCTAGTTTACAGGGTCCAACATGAAGTAAGCTACAACTCCCTTTCCTTTCCCGTTCCTTCCTCTCTTGAATATAAATAAGATATTCAACTTTTCACTAATACTAATATATCATCATCATTAAAAACGATACAACCACATAAAACACATGCCAAGATCTCCAATAATATCCTCCAAATCATGTTCTCAAAATCACCATGATATGCATCAAACCATGTGCAAAGGCATCTAAGATGTTGCTCAAAGAATATACCACGCCTCAAAGAATATGCAAAAAATGTGCCAAAATATCTAAGATGTACCTCAACCATGTGCCAACACCTCGAATATATGCTTCAAGCATATGTCATAACCTCCAAGATACAAGCCTCAAAACATATAGAATAACATACCCTTCAACATGTGGACAACCTAGTGCATGAGATATCAAATATTCATACCATCCTCAACTTCAACATCAAGAAGAATTCCTAGCTCAAAACTTTCCTCAGCCTCGCTGTACTGGAATGAGCAACAGAAAGGGCTTCACATGAAAATACCAGGACAACTAGCGGGGGCCTTACGTGGCACCCTATGCTTGATCCATGAGGATCTTCTCAATTAGGGTTTTCTAAAAACTTTTATCCAATTTGCGACTGTGAGCACTCCCTCCTTTGCACAACTCTGCTACTTTACTTTCACTAATAAATCACATCCTTTCTTGGTGATTAAATGAGAGGTTCTTGATGTGTATTTATAATTTTCCAAGTACCTCCTTTACTTGACTTTAGGGCCAACCTATAAATTCTTGTTTGTAACCATTCTTCTCCTTTAATTAATTTTGGGGCCGACTTGTAACTTATTTTACTTAGATCTATGGATTCTTCACTTACTTTCGAGGATTCATATTTAAGAGGGCATATCTCCTCAATTATGGGGAACCACATCGTGTGCCACCTATCATTGGAAATGAAATAATGAGGATTATCTGTCTATATTGGTCCTGAATGCATTTGCAATATCCTTCATGTTATTTTTCTACAATCAAATTTGCGCATAATGACCACACCTTTGAGGTTTCTTAACCACTTAAACATATTTCCAAGGCTTCTTGTAGACTTATTCAAAGCATATTCCCATGAGGTCCATACTTAAATCTATTCCATAAGGTGACCACTTTGGATACTTCTTCAAATACACCCATCACTTTTAGAGGCTTTTGAACTTCTTCTAGGTTTGACATCATTGACAACCAATTTTATAACAATCTCCCCTTTTGGCATTGATGGCAACAATCATACTCCCCCTATGACCATTTATCCCCCCATATTCATGATTTCTCCTCCTATCTTCATGATTCTAAACTTTTCTCTCTCCCTCTTTGACATCAATGGAAAAGGGTGAATCCCCTTGATGATTTCTCCCCCCCTTTATTCTTTGAAAAATGTTGTGTAGATCACTATGGAGCAGAAACTACTCCAAATTTCTGTCGAAGATACTCAAATGTCTCTCTTGGGAGAGTTTTGGTGAAGATATCTGCAATCTAGTCTTTTGTCCCAATGTACTCCAACTTGATATTATTTTCTGTGACTTTTTCCTGCAAAAAGTGGAACTTAATCGAGATATGTTTGGTATTGAAATGCATCACATGATTCTTGGAGATACTTATAGCACTAGTATATTAAAAAAATATTGAGATAGTCTCATCATATTTGACTTGTATGTATTGTAGGGTTTTCTTCATCTAGAGGACCTGAGTACAACATGTTGCTCCTGCAATATATTCTTATTTTGCTGTGGACAAGGATATTGAGGACTGCTTCTTACTTAACTAGAACACTAGAAAATCACCTAGGTAGAAAGATGCTCCACTAGTACTTCTATCATCAATGCTTCCTGCCTAATCTGCTTCTATGTAGGTGACCATATTCAAGTCATTCCCTTGAAGATACCACATTCCTAAATTTGTTGTTCCTTTCAGATATATGAATATCATCTTTACTACCATAACACGAGTTTACTTTGGTGCTTCTTGAAATATTGCAACCTATCCAACTAAATGCATCACATTTGGTCTTGAGGTTGTCACATATAGTAGGTTTCCAATCATCAATCTGTAGAGTCTCTAATCTTCTTATATTCATCATCTTTTCTTAACTTGCAACCAATCACCATGGGAGTACTTACATGTTTTCAATCTCCCATTCCGAACTTCTTCATCATTTATTTGATGTACTTGGTTTGGGATATGAAAATACATTCATTGTTATAGAGCTAATGGTTAAGTGCAGACACAAATCAATCCCCTAGATTCACTATGAAACTAGAAAAAAACAAGACAGTACACTACTCTTTCCTTATCTTTCAATTATCAAATGGTAAATGGATCTAGAACATACCTTTTAAATATTGAATATTCGACTTTGCCAATGCAATCCAAGCTTCGTCACGAGGAATATGGAGAAATATATGCAAATAAACACAAGCCAATGAAGACAATAATAACAGAGTCTATTTGATATGAAACTATGCACGTGATCAAGGAATCATACAATATGAACAAATAAAATTCATGTAGGAAAGACAAGTATATATGTATTAAATAATATGGAAGAAAGATACAACTAAATGCCTTGATGTTGTCAGGTTCCTTCCAATAGTTCCTTGTGTTGTTCCTGAGTTTATACTAAGGCTACAAGTATAATGTCAGGCATCAGGAAATGAGGAAAAGGTTTCGATGTTTTCCTTTCACCACATAAATAACAGAGAAAAGTTCTTTGAAATGAATTAATATAATAACAACTCAGAGCTTGTTTCTCCCATCTGAGTTAAATATGAAAAAATGAATGAAATGAAAGAAAAAACACAAAGCTGCTAATCAAAGAAAGGCATAAATTACTGAAGAATGTTACTCTGTAATAGAAGAAGAAAGTGAGTGATATAACTTTCAATGAAGTGTAAAATATAGCATCTAATCAACATTCAGGTCTTGTATTAACTAATAGTGAATACAGAGGAAAATATGTTTGTTATTAGATTACTGAGTATAACATAACCACTGTAGAGGTTGTACTAAATTGTGATTTGCATTCATCAAAGAAAATATACGAAAGTATGTGAGAATATGGAAAGACAAAGAACACATAACTCAGAATAGATGAGATGTAGAATCTCTGGCCTACATTTGTATTAATTCTCATTAAAGAGAGCCTTCTCCTTTACAATCAGCAAAAATCAGCCCCTATTTCTTTCTCAAAATGTATATTTATACTAGATTAAAACATTTCAAATTATATCATTCTAAAAATTTCAGTTACAAATGAGAAGATGAAATATTTCACTTCGTTGTCTCTTGTCTTCCTTCATGCTGGTGGGGTGTTTTCCTTTCTTTGTCCTCTAGATCCAAGATAGGATGGAATAAAAAACTATATTACTAGCTTCCAAAAGTCTTCCCTTTCTCTTGTTCAATACAATTGACACACTTTTCTACGAATTGGGCTATCAACTTGGGAAGTTCAGTTTGGTCATTTGCTTCGAAAGTGTAGCACTTACTTTCCAACTGTGGCAGTCTTTCTCCTATTTTCCTATCTTCTATAATGATAGATAATAACTGTAGGTTTGGTTTTATCAAACACTTATCTATTTGGGAAATATCAACCTGTTTTTTCT
>JASDQU010243786.1:130839-142474 GCA_032191745.1 Picea mariana | reverse complement strand
AAAAAATCCTCGATAGAGGGAATATGTAGTTGTTTGAGGTCTCAACTATGGCCCAGATATGTATGATGCCTCTCAATATTTTTTACTTTTCACATTATTTTTAATCAATTTACATAAATTTCATTTTTCGCATTATTTTTAATCCATCTTCCTTGAAATAAGATACAAATTGATTTGGATTATTTTCGGCATGAAATTAGAGCAGATATATAACACACAAATATACAAATATATTGAAAGAGCAATAATAATATAATAGATATATATCAGCCATATAACAAGAGGCACAGATATACAATAATACACAATTTATATTAATGTGCGAAATGTACAAAACTGTAAAAATACAAAGTGAAAGACTTGCTAGAATGGTGACATCTTATATCTGAGAAGAGATGTGATGGCTACTCGCATTCGAAAGAAGATGATTGTTACAATGAGGCTCCAAAGGCATCTTTATCATAAATAAAACAAAAAACCTTAACCTCGGAAGATGAAAAGCCAACTATTTTGTGGACCCTATTTTGGGTAGTTTGGTGTATCAACTTCCTCAGGGCGTAACTTTGGCATACGATCTCTATTTTGGGCACACGATAGCTTGTTGGAAATTTATATACAAGGAATAAACATTGTTTCATCACAATTTGGAAAACTCCTACAATGTGATTGTGGAAATCCATAAAAACACAATTTAGAGCCTTAAAATGGGCCCATAAGTTCACGACCTGAAAACTAGAAAAACCAAATTGCCAAGGTGGAAGACTATTTTTAGAGCCAGTGGAATAGGTGGGTGGCCGTCGATATGCACATGGATCAATCCTCCCTCCTTAGAAAGAAATTATATCCATTGCGTTGAGTTCTCGAGGGAGAGGGGGAAGCGTTTGCTAAACCTGAACCTTGGTGAGTTGCTTACCTTGCTAGAGAAGTTGTGTTGCTTAGTTTGTTGAAGGTTGTCATGAACTTGTTGCTAGAGGGGTTGAGTATGTTTAACCAATATAGCTAAATGAGATGATTGTGTTCAGACAAAATATTTGTGCTTTTCTACAGCCTTGTCGACTCGCTTCTGTTGGATAGAAGGTGCTTGGGCCGAGGTTGTAGTGGTTGCAGTTTCCTTCTGTTCACCTTTTGAAAAGATTGTGAAGAAGTTGAATTTTGTAGTATGAGATACTACCTTGCGACACTATTTAGGTGGGACAATAGTTGGAACTAACTCTGGTATTTTGTAGAGATGAACCCCTAGACTAAAAATGACACTACGTGTTCGAGATTCGTAAATGACATGGCACTTCCACATATATGGTTGGCCCAATATATTATCACAGACATCCAAAGGGGAAACATCACATAATACCAAATCCTTGAAGGGCTGGATGTCGTATGACAATCGACACTACTGGTTGACATGAAGATCTCATCCCTGGACAAGCCACCCAATGTTTTATGGCTGTGGGTGTGGTGTTGTCAACAATTCCAATTGTTTGATGACCTATGCTGAAATGTGATTCTCCTGGCTTCCGCTATCAACAATAAAATGCAGTGGGGTCCCCTTCACCCACTTCTGTGAATGGAAAATGCACTCCCCCTCTTGAGGATCTATTGGTTCTTCTGGTTGAATTTCTCTAGTTGCGACAATAGAAATGGGGTCTGCGTCGATGATCTGTCTTCTATTAGTATTTTTTGAGTCATATTTTCTTGTTGTTATCCTACATTTTATTAGGGGTTTTATATTTGATACAAATTCTAGGTCAAACTTAGGTTGAATTTTATTTATATTTTCACATTTTACGTTCACCATGGTTGAATAACCGCATCAGTCTCGTCGACTATGAGGACTTGAGCCTATTACAGAGGTGAAACCACCTATCAAGAGACGTGAGATAGGTGATAAGGAATTCAAATGGTATTATATTTGGTTTGATGAGACCGATTTGGTTGAAGTGGAAGAGGTAAACAAACGTCCTCCACCAAATTTTAATCCTCTTTTGACTGAGCTAGATGCCCTTATAATTTTCCAAGTAAGGGAAATTTTTAGTGATCCTTTTTCTTTGTTTAGGAATCCTTCCACCATGTCAAGAATGAGTGTTTCCTCTTGATCCATATTATTTTCAAAATGAAATGAAGGAATAGATAGAAAAATGAAATATATAGAGATATTGCGAGATACTCATAAATATTGAAATAAACACATAGATACAGTAATRTACAATTTTTATTAATGAGAGAATGTACAGAAACTATAAAATTACAGAGTGAATGACTCTCTAGAATGGTGGAAAATTATCTTTCAGAAGAGATGTGATGGCTATGCTCATTTGCAAGAATATTATGATGTTTAAAATGAGKCTCTAGAGGCATTTTTAACATAAAGAAAATCCAAAATCCTAACCCCAGAAGATGAAAATCCAAAAGGTTTGCAGGATAAGATGGGGGTATTTGGTACATAAACTTCCCGAGGGCATACGTTTTCATACAATATCTATTTGGGGCATTTTATTCCTCATCRAAAAGGTCTAGCCGAGGAGTRCATASTCCATTAGTCCCATGTCATGCCTTTATTTATCATSTAGGTGATGTCGTGCCCAAAAAGCATCGTTTAGGGCCTCAAAATGACCCCAAAAGTTTAGGACCCAAAAAATCATAGAAAACCTACCAAGGTGGAAAATCATGTTTTGATCTAGTGGAATAGGTGGGTTTCCACCGATTTCCACCTAGATCAATCCTCCCCCCTTTCTTCAAGTCCTGGGGGAATCTTTTACTGAATCCGAACCTTGGTGAGTTGCATTCCTTACTGAAGAAGCTACCTTGCTTGGCTAGTTGAAGGTTGATATGAACCTCTTGTTGAAGGTGTTGGATATTTTTAACCAATCTAGATGTAAGATATTCATGAGTGTGGGAGGACTCCATTGGTGAAGATGAAACATGAAGAAAATGAATGGATTTATCATAACTTGGCTTGTTTGGGAAGTGTGGAGGCACCCCTGCAGGTGCAGTAGGAATATCTTGGTTCTCTTCTACAATATTGTTGATCTGCTTCTGCTGGATAGAAGGGTCTTGGGATGAGGCTGCAGTGGTTGCAATGTCCTTCTCTTCTGACCAGGTTGTGAAGAGGCTAAACTTTGTGGTATGAGAGATTAATTTGTAGCACTATTTTGTTGATATAGTAGTCAGAACTACCTCTAGTATCCTATAGGGAGGTTGGAATTGTGAGTTGATTCAACTTCTACCTTAGTTTTCCAAAAAACATATTATCACCATCAACCCTCTTGGTACACCATAAGGATAAAATGCACACAGAGTGCATAACACAGTCTCACCCGAGATGGTTTATGGGGGACTGTCGGACGCATATGTCTGTAGTCATGAAAGGGATTGATAGATGTTCTTTCTTACTTCGTACTTCTACTTAACCATGAATTATATTATCCTATTCATCAGATACATTCATTTACATATTTAATCTAGTGTGCACTGTAAATAAATCATCCATTCATTTATCTAACCATTCAATGATAACTATAGAAATAGTAACACATTAAAATACATTGCACACGTGGTTTTATCGTGGTTCACCCCCATAGGGCTACATCCACAAAGATCTTCTTCTTATTTTCTTATTCATCAAAATGGCGCTAGGCACATTACATCATAGTAAAGAGAAGTGAGGTAGAGCAAGATCGTACCAAGCTCCATTGCTTGTGACCTGACCCTCAACTACTTTGACCTCATCCGAGCTCTAGAACTCTCAAAATCGACTTTGACTCACAAAAAMTCCCAAAATAGGTTTTCCAAAAATAGAAAATATACTTCTACATATTAATAGATTCCATTAATAATGATAACTATCCTCTAATCTACCTCATACCCTTTATTTATATTACAAAATTGAGTTAGAAACCCTTACAATACATCCGGAAACCCTAAACTTGACTAGGCTAGGTTTGTCCACATTTTCATTGGATTTTATCAAATCCTTCTATGTGCACTTCTTTTCCTCAAAATGTGGCACGCTTTATTTCTTAGCCGATATGCCTCGCTTGTTGTGTTTTTCTCCAAACATGCCTTTTCCAACAGGCGCCCAACACTAACATGTGGCTCATCCCGGGCCACTTAGCCTTACTGCACCTTTTGTAGTGCTACCTATAGTGCATGCAACTTCTTTCCTAATGTTGTTGATTTCTCTTTAGCCTCTGCGCTCTTCCTGGCTAGTGTCTCCAAACCATGTGCTGTTATGTGCTCTCTTATCACTTCTTTTTTTTCTGCTAGCTCATGTTCCTATATTCCCTTCTCTATTTTGAGATCCTCTATCATTTCCTTGGCTAGCCGCTAAAATGTATCCAACTGAGCATGCCTTTATTGTATCTTATCCTCCACCATCTTTACTTCTGCCTACAAGTTTTCCAGTTCCAACACGACCTTCATTCTAAGGGAGATGTCCATGGTTTTCTATCTCTTCTGCAATTCCTGAACCACCATATTTAGTTTTTTCTCCCTCTACTCCATTTACTGAATCTTTTCATCCTCTTCTAGGCTTATCGAAATATGTGTAGTCCCATTATACAGTTCTTCCACTTATTTAACCTTCTGCACTATACTCTCTACATACATAGTAGCCTCTTTTTCTCTTTGTTCCCACACTTCTAGAGATGTGCTCATAGTCAAATTCTCTATTAACTCCATTATTTATTGTTTGTATCTCTCCATGGTCTACGCAATTTGTTCTATCTTCTCTTTTGTTGTAATTTCATATTCCTACACGCAGTATGGTATGATCATATATACCTATGCAATCTTCTTTTGTATGTTTTATGTGTGCTACTTCTCTTCCTCTTTTTTCCAGCGTGATCTACTCACATGTTACCTGTAAAATTTCCTTCACTTCACGGTCGATAGGTAGATTGGTAGTTTCCTCCCTAGATCTATATTGTACTTCCTACATTAAACTCGCTTGCAATCCATATAGTGCCTTCGTGGGTATTTTCTCCATGAACAAATCCAGATGGATCACTTCCTTTACTAGTCTATGCGTTGTATGCTCATCCATATCCCACATTTTTAGTGGGACGTTAAACCTATCACTTCTTACTACTACTTTCTTCATGGTTTCTTCTTTCTCTTCCTGCACGGATGTTTTCTGTTCATTTTTTGTCTGCTGCATTGTTGGATGGTGCACTATATTCATTTGCAGTCCTTGTAAGATGTCATGTAATTCTTTTAATTTTTCCATGATTTATTCCCTTTGTGCCTCTGTTGCGCGTACTACATCCTCTCCTCTATCTTGGACTTTTTCTGTGACCAACTCAACATTGTCCTCTATAATAGTGATAGTTGGAGGATTCTTGTGATACTTCATCTTTTTCCTTATTTCTTCCTCCTGGGTTATTGTTCTCTTCTTTGTTGGGGTTGAGGTCTGCACCTTAGTCTTTATATTTGTTTCTTCCCCATATTTTACTTTCTTTGGACGAGAGTTATCCTTCTCGCCATCCCCTTTGAATTTTGTTCGTGATACTATCTCTTTCTTCCTTGGATTTTTGTTGGTTACGTTGCTTCCCGAAGCTTGGTCGTGCTCTACAACCTTCCTTGTATTTTATGTTGGGTTGCTTGTCTCTTTGGATGTTCCTACTTCTGTTGGATCCTTAGGATTTGTTCCCTTATTTTGTGTTGTTGGAACCTTCCATTGCGCAAACCCTTATTTCACAATCCAATCTACCTCTTCCCTTGATGTGCAATATCTCATTTCCAACCACTTCTTCTTTGGGTCCCTTGTGGCCTGGATCCACAAATGATGTCTTAACACCTTGAAATTGGAAATTCCTTCATTTCCTTGAACCACTTCGACTGGGATCCTTCAAACATTTTCTATTTTATGTTGCATATCCTCTAGGATCATGGAAAATACTACGCTATTGGCCTGTTGGTTCTTGGGGTCCTTTTCCTGCCACAAGGTTTCATAGTGCGTTGCATAACATTTCCATTTCCTATCTAAAAAAGATGAAAACTTTGTCTCATGCCAACCCACCAATGCTATCAATACTAGAAACTAGGAGTAATGGAATTTTTCTTCATTATCCTATGCATCTCTACAATATACCAGAAATTGATCTAACAAGTATGGTGCCCAGATGAACACTACGCCCTTTGTTTATCGCACAGCTATTGCTATCACTCATGATGGGGATTATTCCTTTGTACACTTTCTCAACAGTTTGCAAGCCATTATCTTTGTATCAAAATTTGTTTCCTAGTCATTAATGTCATTGATGATTAGTCCTCGGGTTCCCTTGTTTGTCCTGAACTTTGTTTTCACTTCCTCTACAATTTCTTTATCTCTCGATTTGTTGTCCAAACAGTCTCCGAGCTTTACCCTACTAGTAGGTAGCCCTGTGATCTTAGCTATGAGATCCACATCTATGGGGACCGACCTGTCCATCCATAGGATACCTCCATGTACCCTAGACAATAGTTGTTTCAAGCAAAGTCCCACATTTTTACCGCGCCCAAAATGCAGTATCTCCAACAAATTCATAATGCCTAAATTATAGAGACCTGTAACCCACCGCACGGGCTTTGGAATAGGTTTCCTTAGGGGTAATACCTCCCCCCTATTCTCCAATTACACTCTCAAGTGCGCGGTTGCTCAAAATTCACTAAGTGTTGAACTTGCCCGTGCTTTTCCCTTTTATAAACCCGGTCATTAATGTTCTGTCTTATTTTTCACCTTTCTAGGTTATTTGCACAATGTCTAACTTTCCTGGACACAATATTCAAAATTGTGTCGCACCAATTGTTTCACGATGTCATTCCTAAATTATCTACCTCTCCCTTATTCCTCCTAATTACTTCTTTTTATATTTTTCTTTTATTTTCTTGTTTTTATCTTCCTTTTTCTTCTTTTGACTCCCACTATTTACAATATGTACAATCCTACTTGTTGCACTACAACTATTGAGAGTTAGTATGTTGACTTTCCTTGTATAGTTTAAGTCGACTACGATTCACCATTCCTTGCACTTCCTTTCCTAATAAGTCTTGTAGTTGTACATCCTATCCATTTGTGACATACTTTGTCTGATATGGCCCTGGCCAATGCATTATGAGCTTCCCTGGGTGCTGCAAATACTTATTGTCATAGAGGAGAACCATATCTACTTCCTTAATCTTATTCAAACTTGGAATTAAATAATCTAAGGGAACTACTCCCTCCTATCCATACACCAATCTAAGGGATTTTTGTCCTGTTAATTTCTTGCAGGTAGTTCTATAATCCCAAAGTACTGCTAGTACCTTCAAATCCCAATCGTCTATGTTTACATAGCAAATTCTTGTCAAGGCATTCTCCAAAATATTTTTGAAGGATTCCATTGTTCCAATTCCTTGAGGGTGGTAAGGAGTAATCTTATGGTGATATATCTTAAAATCTTCAAGCATAGCCTCGATTTTTCTTTTTCTTAAGTGAGTCCCCTAATCACCCATCAATATTATTGGACATCCAAATATTGTCACTACATTCTCAAATAAAAAGTTTTTTGAAGTCTCTACGATGTAATTCTTTTACTGGTGTTACCTCTTCCCATCTGGTTAAGTATTATGTTGCTATAATAATGGATCTGGCCCCTGATATTCTTGTTGTTGGATTAATTGGATCTACAGAAACTATTTCCCATTTATCGAACACTTATAAAATAACATGTGGTATCAATGGTATCTCATCCGTCCTGGATGGATTCCCAACTCTTTGAAAAACATCGCACTTCTGACAATATTCTTTTGAATCCTTATGAATTGTTGGCCACCATAATATTTTGTGCAATACCTTCTATAGTACAATATATTTTCCTGCGTAGTTCCCTCCTGCAATCCCTTCATGTTCTTCTACCAAAATAATGGGTCTTTCATGATCCATCACACATTTCCTCAAGATGTTATTTTCTCCAAGGTTTTATAATTGACCTGCAATCAACTAGTAATCGACAACTCTAACCACCAAATTTTTCTTGTGCACAGTAGTAACTTCTCTTGGTGCAAAGACTGTATTCAAAAACTCAGTAATGTCAGCAAAATATTCATCTGCAATTGTATTGAAAACAATTTTGCATTTGGAAAGTTGTCTTCCAAGTTACTGGGTTGTTCTCCATTTGTTATCATGGACAGGTGATCTGGTTCTGTATTCAACCTCCCAGGCTTCACCACAACTTCAAAGTCAAATTMMTTAAATAAAAATAGTCATCTCCATATCCTTCCCYGCAACATAGGCTTATTACCTAACTATCTTAGATATGAATGATCTGTAAACATATTAAAGTGTTTTCCCAATAAGTAATGTATGTATTTCTGCAAAGCATACACCATTTCTATACCTTCTCTTTCTGTAGTGTTATAAGTCTATTCTGAATCTAATAAATTTATGCTTGCAAATGCAATAGGGTGATCTATATCACCTTCTCTTGGCTAGGTTAATATTGCTCCTAGTGCAATTGCAGATSCATCTACATGCACATGAAATTCTTTAGCCCAATATGGAAATACTAAAATTGGCACAGTAACCATCTTCTCCTTCAAAATATCTAGACTCTTTAAGAATTTATCATTCCATTGGTACTAATTATMCTTCTTCAACATCTTATACATTGGCGTAGTGATCTATGCATAYCCCCTTATGCATTTTCTATAGTACCTTGTATAKCCCAATGTAATCTTCAACTAGTGCACTGATTTTGGTGGTGGTAAGTTAGCTATGACAACAATTTTAGTAGGATCAACAAGTAGACCCTATTTACACACCAGATTCCCTAAAAAATGCCAAAATGTGAACTGAAAATACACTTCTTAATATTTAATGAGATATGACATTGTTTGCATCTATCGAGCATCTACCTTTATACTTCAACATGATCTTTCAACAAACTGAACAATGTCCAATCATCCAATTAAACATCCAAAAACTTATGAATAAAGTCCTTGAAAGATGCTACTACTACTCTTGAAAAAATGACAAGTGCATTCTTCAATCCAAATGGCATAACTATGCATTGAAATGAGCCCCACTCTGTGGAAAAAGTTGTTGTGTGTCTATATTTTGGTGCAATCCTTATCTGATGAGAACTTGAAAATCCATTATAAAATAATAAACTTCTTGACCAACTTCTAGCATCTTGTCAATTTCTCTCTTCACCTTCTCTTTGTATATTGGATTCAATCTGTACAGCCTATGTCTGATAGGTCTTTCTTCTGGCTTCAATGGGATATTCATCTCTCCTATCTCTCCTACTAGTCCCTTCATCTCTGAGAATTTTGTTGGAAATAAGTCATTGTACTCGCACAATAATTGTCTAATCCTTTCTATTGTTTGATGATCCCAATAATCTCCAATAATAACCATCCTTGGGTTGTCTACAGTTCCAATGTTGACCTTCTTAATCTTTAATGGCGCATCATAATATTCTAAGTCTAGCTTGGGGATTTCTACTTCTCATTCACCTTCTACTTCTTGGATCTGGATATTTCATAGATTATCTTCTTCAAATTCTTTTGCTTATGCTATATGATAATAGTGTAGCAATTGTTTGACTATCTGACTAGCCTGCCTCTAAGATGCTAGAATTATTTCAAATTCTAGTTCTTCAAATATCCTGTCTCTTACCACTTTCAACACTATATCAATATTTGGACTGTCATGCTCAAAGGAAAATGTAACTACAAATCTTTGTTGTATTTCTTCCCAGTTGGAAGTTTCTCTGCGTTGTTCTTGTTTTGTGTACCAGTTCTTCGGAATGCCTTCTAGTGTGTGAATGAAGTGGTGTGACCATTCTTCTGGTGGTACTATAATCCATTGAACCATGAACCTCTCTACATGTTCTTTTGGTTTTCCAAATCCTTCATATTTATCCTCATATTTATGCTCTTGTTCAATGTCGAATCTAATGCATAGTAACCTTTTGCACTAGAACCAATTTTTGATCTTTGCCTTGTGTGTACCCCACCATATTGTAGGTGTAGCTTTTAAAGAAATATATAATGATGCTAATATCTAATTTTCCATAAATTATACCTCATATTTCATAAAAAATTATTCTAAATCATTTAATCCATAAAAAGTAGGAGGTTCTCTTACCTCTGTACCAACCCATCTGAGCATGAGATTCATTATGGCACATATCCTAGTAGATGATTCATGTAATCATTGTTGCTAGTTTTCTAGTCCTGTGTCAGAGTTTGAAGAACACCAAATAATACTCCTCTAACAGAGCATTCCATATACAGTTGGTTTGATATAATCTTCTTCATGCGCGATAGTCTTATATAGTTGATTCACATCTTCTTCAAGAATATTATCCGTCACAGGTTCCACATACCTGACTCATTCTAAGGGACCCAATGGTGCAATAAATCTGTATTCTCCAGACTCAAATATCATTTTTCTTGTTTTCAAATTAATAATATCTTGGTTATCAAAGGCAGAATCTAGCCCCAATAGTTCTATATATGGTGAAGTATTGTCTACTATGTCAATGAATTAAAATTCCGCCATGGTGCACACACCATCTAGATAAACTGGAATCCCGTTCAACCTTTGTATTAGCACCACTATGTGCTAATTTTTGAGTTTTAACTGAATAGGTGAATACCCCAATTGAGGTTCTCCCATAGCTTCCTAGGTTTTCTTTGGTAGAACATTAACTTCATATCCTAAGTCTAATATAATATCCCCCATTTATAAATCTCCTATGTTGGAATTGAATATGAATATCCTACTGGTTCTTCTCTTATTTCGGACATGGTTTACCCTTTTTACCCCCTCTTCCCCAGGATTACACTTCTCTAATAAATTTTGTAGCACTTGTAAGGAATTTTTATCTCTCAATAATTTAACACAAGCTCCCAAAAATATTCTTAAGTTACTTACTTGTTATGAGGATTTATCTTGAATGGTTTGATAAAATAATGAAGGCATTTCATATACTGGTATCTCATCTACTGGCTTCGTTCCTGAAGTGGAAACAATATCTTACTTCAAGATCTCTTGTCTAGCTTCTTTGAATATCTCTTTCTCTTTGCGCACATCAAAATTTTGTTTAGGAACTGTATTCTTCCTAACCCACTGGTACTGGTCCTAATCCTTCTTGGCTACATCTTCTCCTATATGGGATCCACCTCTATTCACTATGTTAATATTCTTCCCATCTTCTTATTTGTTTTCCACCCCAATCCATTGCATGTTTTGATTATTCTAGTTCCTCTTGTCTTATATTTTTATCAACAATGTTGGAAAATCCTTTGTTTCATCGTCTACTACGTGACAATACATACATGTCACAGGTGGTTGTGGGAAGTCTCTTTCATAGTGCCCTAGTTTCTAACAATTATGACACACTATTGGTCCTCTTCCTCCTCCAAATCCTCTTCCTCCATGACCTCCTCCTCTAAATCCTTGTATGTTTCCCTAATTATGTCTTGTTGATGGGCGAAAATGACTGTCCGTCAACTAGAAGAACGAGTCCGGTCCGAGATTGTCTAAATAACCCAAGTTGTTTGGTATAACTCATTCTGATGGGTTTAATAGCTCCTTTAGCTAATCTAAATGTCCTAAAGAAACAAATAAAAGAATGAAATAACTAACTAATTACTAATTACTATATAT
>JASDQU010243786.1:72520-86804 GCA_032191745.1 Picea mariana | reverse complement strand
AAGAGGACTTCTTAGAAGGTTCTACTTCTAGAAGATTCCTCCTCTAGAATGTTCTTAGGTGATGGTAGCACTATATAAAGGGGTTCAAGCAATGTAATGAGACATGAAGAGAAATATTGTATTTGGAGCTGAAGCTCATTAGGAGGTTGCCCCCTCGAAGAGGCAAGTGAACAGGAGAGGATCCCTTCCTCTCAGGATCCCTTCCTCTCTTATATTGCTTGTGGATCTATTGTGTATTCATTATTTGTGGTGATTATATTTGTAGATATATTCAGGTTCTTAACAATTGGTATCAGAGCCCTTTCCTTGGACGGGGTTGTGGGCAAATATTTTTATTTTTGCAGATTTTTTTTCGGAGAAGAAAAAAGAGGGCCGCGACATTATAGACATTTTCAGTATATTTATGTACAAAATTTTCTGAAATGGTTGTATATATGAGTTACTCTCATAAAAAAACCTAAGTTAAAAAAAAAAAATCATCCGAAACGGAGTCCGGAAGGTCAAGATATTGAGGTTTTTAAATCTGTAATTTTTCAGGGTTTTTTCTGCGGACGGCGACGAGACTTATTTTTATTTCTGTAGAATTTGGAGGCTGAATTTGCTCAAATAAATTACATATATGAGTTCTTCTCACAATTTCACCCAATTTCAAAAAAAAAATCAGCCTAAACGGAGTCCGGGAAGTGAAGTTATGAACATTTTAAGTTCAGCAGTTTTTTAGGCTTTTTCCAGAAAAAGCCGCGATTTTCTGTAGAAACTTATTGGGTCAATTTTTTTTTAGTTTTTCGTGATGGTTGCAGGACCGAAGAGTTCATAGGGTGCTCAAATGGCTATTTCATCTCAAACCTTGAAAGAAATTATTGAATCATTCAAAGCCCAATTGGATGACAGATTGGATGCATTTGCACATCGCCTCACAGACAACCTCACAAATAGTATCACAGATGGCCTCAATGATAGTTTTCGTAGTATTCAATATTCATTGAATAACATACATGAGAGATTTCTTATGGAGAGCATCAAGTATGAATATAATCAAGAAATATATGCTTGGTATGATTTTGAGGATGATTGTGCTGATTGGTATATGGATAGTTGTCATTTTTGGGATGACAACCACTTCCATATTTTATTTGATGACTCCACTCCACCTTCTGTAGAGAAAATCAATGTCCCACATCAGGAGCTAGTTACCACCGTTCAGTCTACATATTCTACAGTGGTATTATTCCTCCCAGATTCTGCTATGACCCTTTTCCACTATGTGGATGGATCTTCTTATTTGGATCGACATGATAGGTGTCAGTCTTGGGAGCATCATTTGGAGTTGGTTATTGGGTTCCAAATCTTCTACGGGGAGTTCACAGGAGAACTTTGACATGGAACCCGGGCTTACAATGGTGGTTGAACTACTTCAACATGGTGGATTTCCTTTCTACATGGGACTTTGGTTCTTCAGTCTTTTTCAGCATTACGGTCCACAATTATCCATTGGACCCTGGTATATGGTTGTACATCAAGCGTTGAGGACAACACTTTCATAAGGGGGATGGAATGTAAGGTAGCTAGAGAGGTAGTAGGGGGGCCCAGAGGGCCCATAGTGATAATAGTGGAGGTCATTCAATGAAAGGTGGACTAGGTCCACTATATTATTGAATAAGGCCCACTATGGTAGTTAGATATAATAAATATAAGAGGACTTCTTAGAAGGTTCTACTTCTAGAAGATTCCTCCTCTAGAATGTTCTTAGGTAATGGTAGCACTATATAAAGGGGTTCAAGCAATGTAATGGGACATGAAGAGAAGTATTGTATTTGGAGCTGAATCTCAATAGGAGGATGCCCCCTCGAAGAGGCAAGTGAACAGGAGAGGATCCCTTCCATAATATGATCCATTGTACGGTGTTGTTCTACCTCAAGGGTTTCTCTAATAAAGTTGTGGTTTTCTATATGGTTTCATAGATCTTGTGTGGTGATTGTATTCAGATATCTTTGGATCTATTGTGGTGTTTTTGTATTCAGCTATTTGGATCTTAACAGCTTCCCTAGCTAATTGTCATTCCTGCAACCAAGTAGTAGGATGATGCATGTTCACATGAGCCTTGATAGCTTCTTTTAAACCACGGATTAAACATTCAAGGTAAAATTCATGAGATAATCCCTCAGTACAGATAGTCAATTGTTGAAATGTTGTGATGAATCTTTCGACAGATCTAGTTTGGCACATCTTAGTGAATTGGCCCCAAATTCTGATTACCTATCAAAACAAGAACACGCAGCTTTAGAAAACATGTTCCAATTTGGAGGTCTTGGGTAACATTTCTTATGCCACTACCACCATTTCCAGTGTTCTTGATCCAAGTACAAAACCCCTATTGGACACACTTACCACACTTAGAGGGGGGGTGAATGAGTGTGGGGATCTTTTTCCCTAAACTTCCCTCTTCCACAAAACTCATTAGTTAGCATTCAAAATTTTACTCATTACTCATTGTTGTCAATCAATCAAATCATTGTCATCAATGACAACATGATCCAAAAATCTCCCCCTTTGGCATTGATATCAATACCAACACTGATGTCAACACTAATTACCAATTATTGATGTCAACATGTAGATAAGGTATGCTCTACATCAATAGTCAATGTGACTATCTCTCCCCATCAATAAACATCAATCACATCAATGTGATTAACTCTCCCCCTTTGACATCAATGGCAAAGGGCCAATTTCTTCTTGGGGTTTCTCACCCTCTACCAATATGCCAACTATGTGAATCTACCAATATTCCAACCATGTTCTTCTAACAACATGCCAAACAATGTATCATATCACTCATGATATGTCTCCATCATGAACCAAGTGCCATAATCATGTATCTCAAACAAATGCAAATTGTTGTGCTAATCAACTAGTACCAATGGTGTAGTATCATCAAGAATATGTCATATATGAGTTTACAAAAACTTGTACACCATCATGCATCAACACCACAAAATGTTGAATCCCATGCATATATGTCAAATCCTCCATAAAACATGTGTCAATTAACCTGTTAGTAGGTGCCTCTACTAGTGTACCAAGCATGCATCAACTATAGATCATCAATGATGTACAACATTATCATCTCATCAACTCACCAATCACATGTCCCAATGTGTAGCCCATCCATATGCCAAATGCATCAAGCTTTCTAATAAGTAAGATATCGTCAAGATATATCACATAATCAAGGTGTCATAACTTCACTGTCATAACCAACATTGTTTTTCAATAGAAAATGCATCAATCCATGTTCATGGGTTAGTTCCATGCACTCAAGATTTTATTTTACATCATCACCTTACATAATCCAATATAGAATCATGAGAACCTGCAACAAACAGTGTCAGAACCTACAATAAACCATGTCAGATCCTGTATCACAGAGTTACACCATCACATCAAACTGCAAGCCAAGTGTATTTCCTTTTTCCCAAGGATTTACCACATATATGCGGCCCGCTCCACAATAGCTCGCTTATGTATGTGACCTATTCAAGTTCAGCCTATGTATGTACACAACTGTCACCACTATCACCTACGTATGCCTCAGTAGATGACACTTTTGAACTTCCTTTCAGTCTTTCATTTTGTTATGGTTGCTTTGTCTTCTTCACCCACTTTTGTAGATGTCCCTTCTCCTCAGAAGTTGAGCTCTGAGCATCCATATTTTCAAATCTGTATCCCTTCCTTACTTCATTCCTTCTTCTAGCCATGCTATGTGAAGTCCTTATCATGGGCTTTCTTCTTGTGTTCCAACACTCCTGGGATTTGTGGACAAATCCATTACAGTTGTAGCATCTCATGGTGTTACAATGAACAAAAATGTGTCCTACCTGATTACGTCTCCAACACCTCATGGTGTTATAAAATCTTCCATTATATCTTCTTTCATAAGATCTACATTCAAAATATTTGTGACCATATCCATTACATGAACAACAATGCCCATGAAAAATACTTTCATACCTTTGCTGTGGTGTCCCAAGAATAACTTCTTGATGTCTTCCTTGCTTTGTTCTTTTGAAATTTTCCTTGCCTTGTGTAGATGGTTGCTTTGCAACATTGTCTTCCTTTTTTGATGAACTTACCTCATGCTTCTTTGAGGTGCTTTCTTCAACATGTGTAGCTTCTCCTTTGTATCCAAGTCCTGATTTATCACATGGTGATCTTTGACTTTCCAATATCTCATCCAAGATTCTTGAGCTATTCAAGAATTTGTTTGACTTCTCTACCTTATTTATAAGGTCAACAATTTCATCTTCTAACTTACAACATGACTCTTCCTTTTCATTTATTTGATTCTTCAATAGTTCCTCTATTCTTTTGGCTTCTTCAATTTGGGTCTTGAGATGGACAATAGTTTCAAAACTTTTGTTAATCTCATTGTCTACATTCATATCTTCTTTTTCATTCTTTAGTCTTGTGATTTCTTCTTCCTTTTCTTCTAGTTGAGTCTTACTAGTTTCTTCTAGTTCTTTGATCATTTCTTTTAACTTCAAGATGTGCTTTTGACTCTTCTTGAGAAACGTTTTAGTGTTATCTGAAAGATAGCTATAGTCTATATAATAGTGGTCATTTCTATATTCATATAGACCTCTTTCAACTTTCTATTTAAGCTCCAATAGTTTTTCCTCTAATTCTTCCATGGGATAACAATCAATTGATTTTATCCAAACTACTTCTAGATTTTCTTCTTCATTTGTAGATAAAAATTCAACATCATCACATTTTGAATTATTGCAATCAAGGGTTTATGTAGATTCTTTACCTTCATACCTTTTTTCAACATCATCACATGATTCTTTGCCTTCATTTGAAATGTCTTCAAGATCTTCCTTTTTGCCAACATCATCACTTTTAGAAATAATGCAACCAAGAGTTTTTGGAGATTCTTTACCTTCATGTGTCTTGATGGAGTTGTCTTCAATGTCTTTCTTATCCTTCTTTCTTTGATATGTCTCCTCTAGCTTTAGTCATAGCATCCTTGGAAGAAGTGCATTGTTCCATGATCTCTTTGATAGGGCTTGAGAGTCCACTAAGAATGGTCTTGAGAGCTAATGCATAATTCTTCTTTCCTTCCCTTTGAGATGAAAACTTTGACTTGTTCTTCAATGGAACTGATCCACCAATGGCTGCCTTCCAAATCATTTCTCCCATTGCCTTCAAATGTAATCTCATATCTATTCTCCAAGTATAATAGTTTTCCTCATCAAGGATTGGAAATTCATCATCCATTTGTGTGTCTATGAATGTCCTTCAATCTTGTTAAGGCTTGTAGTGAAGGCCCGCTCTAATTCCAATTGTTGGACACACTTACCACACTTAGAGGGGGGGTGAATGAGTGTGGGGCTCTTTTTCCAAAAAATTCCCTCTTACACAAAACTCATTAGTTAGCATTCAACATTTTACTCATTACTCATTGTTGTCATTTATAACTAGTTATATGTGAACACATATCAACAACATATATCAGCAATATTATCATCAACAAGTCATCATCACAAGGAACACAAAGAACACAAGATGTATGTACAATTTTATTTTTATTACAGACTAGAATCCTTGGGGTTTTTCGGCAACAACTGAATAGAGTAAAACTCTACATAAGCACTAGATCTATAATGCAAGACTCATCTTACATCCTCAGCATCAACTAAGATGAGGCAACAATCCTCAATAGATATCAATCTCCAATAGGTACGCGACCTGTCAGTAGTGAAACATGCGTGTGTATGTGCCCTACCAGTAGTACATCCCACATGTATACGTGCCCAAATAGTACTACAACCTACGTATACGCTCCCAAACAGTACTACAACCTGCGTATACCTTCTGAGCTATTAGGGTTTATCCTTCAAGATCAACTCAGATCCTCTACAACCAATTTATCAATATCTTTTGTTTGTTACTATCCAAACTGACCACTAGCCAATCAAAATACATCCAAGCTCTCCAATAGCTTACTCGTGCTCCACAACCAATCAATATGAATGCTACTCAATCATGCACAAGCAATCAACATACTATAGCCATCATATCAGTACTGAATCATAAGAGTGATTCTCACTCCATCAACCAACATAAACCACATCATAGAAACCATACCAAGAATGCCCTAGGCATTCACAAAATAATAAGCAATGCTATCCATCAATACAATAATGTAACCATACCAGTGTATCAATGATAGATATGAGCCCATAGAGTGAAGATCTGGAACCTGCTTCAGTCTTCAACAACTTGCCATCATCTCAACCACAAATATCCATGAGTTTATCCACTGTACACTCCCTATACATTGACATCCTGCCTACTGTATGCACCTTGTACACTGACAGCTTGCGTATACGCCCCCTATACACAGAAAACCCACGTACACACCAAAAATAGGGTTTTTCTATGCTTTTGAGAATTTCGCCATAATGATCTCAGACTTGTCGAAACTTCAATCTATCCATGAGATCCTCCTCATGCTCTCTTTCTAAGAATAGATCTTCAATCATGCTCAAGAGATCCACACCAAAGATGCTCTCACAAGAATCTCTCCATCAATATTCCAAAAGATATTCTCACAAGAAGCTCTCCATTGATCCACAAAAAGGATGATCTACAAGAGTCCATAGCTATCTTATTAATACTTTCATCCTTTAGTTCACTTAAGCCATTTATAGGTCACTTACCCTAATTTCCTTATTTTAGGGTTAACCACTTTCCAAAAATAGAAAGTTCTCCAATACTTTATCATTTAAATATTGTTGGCCCTTGACCAAGTTTTGAGGATTCTTGGTCATGTTTGACCGGATTTTGGGACTTTGACAGGCTGTTGAAGGTGGAGCGCAAGATGAAGTGGAGATCACAGGATCTCGATCCCTTTTAGGGCCCTTTTTTGGATTTGGGATTATGTAATGGGTATGGGAATGTTGGCCCATGGGTTCACCCATGCTTAGGCCTATTTTGTATGTATAAATAGACGCTAAGACAATGTAGTGAACAAAACGAATGGTTGAGTGCTAGAGTTGGATTTGTTTGATCAAGAGTTGTAAGTGCTTTGGTGCATACTATGTGAGACTTACGGAGCTAAGTTAAAGTTAGTGTAAGAGACTGCATAAGGTTGCATTCTTAGATCTACTCAGGGAAGGAGGATCTAGCGAGCTGCGCAGATCTCTTGTGCTATGTGGAGTAGGGTTTTTGAGGCTCTGTGCATGTAACCTATTGAAGAAGATAATAAATAAGACAAAGAGTTGGTGGACGTAGCCCCAGGGTGGGGGTGAACCACGTACATGTCATGTTGCTATGCTGTGTGCAATGTGTTGATATGTTTATGTGTTAATGTGCTTAGTGCTTTAATATAGATGAATGATCTTTCGATGTTTAGTGCTTAATAATATGGATGGATGCTAGATTTGACCGATATACATGTTCTTAGTGATGAATCTATTAAGATATGATCTGTTTCGTCATGCTAAGTGTTGTTAGATGATATATCTAGTTGAATACTGCGTCATGTTGTAATTAGGGTTTAACTGTGATGTAACTAAAAACTAAATATTGATAAATATAATTGTTGAGTGCTCTATTTAAGTGATTAGAATCATAGATCTGTGTCCCATATAAGGTTGCAGACACTGGAGTCCTGCAAACACCCCTACCTCTACCTCGGGTTAGACTTCATCTGCTTCATAGGTGTTGCTGAAAGGGCCGGTAGTTAGGATTTTGTTGGTGCACTATTGTAGCATTGAACCCTGGGTCTGACCCTATGCTAACAAATATTATTTCTTGATTTTGTCACTTCTCTTTATTATTTAAATAATCCACCTTGAATTTGTCACTTTAATTTATCATTTAAACAATGATTTCTTATTTTAGGTCACTTTGACTTCTTTGACCTTGGGGGCTTCAAGCCTTCATATGGGGGTCCTCCAACTTCGTAAGGCCATAACTCTCAAACCATGAGGAGTTATGTGACATTACACATACCACTGGAAATGGCATGACAAGCACTATCCATCTAGGATAGTTTCACCAACAATTTCATTGATCTTAGATTCATTATTCTACATACAAGCATGGGTCCTCCAACGATTCTTCTAGGATAACTCAATCCACAAAGCATCTTCCCGTAAGTTATTTCACCATAAGGGGACCACTTTGGAGTTCATACATTTGTGCACCTTATCAATCATGATAAGAAAATAATGAGTCATCTATACATTTTTCCAACAATGCATCATATACCAATGAAACCACATCAATCCATATTCATCATGTATCAATGAAAACTCATTGATCCATCTTCATCATATCAATGACAACTCACTAATCCATCTTCATCTATGCATTCTCATCAAGGAAAATACATATTACATTACATCAATCATCAATCAATCAATCCTTTGGCATCAATCAATCACTTGACATGAATCAACGACGTGAATCAATTAAACCATTGGCATCAATGAAAACATGATCCAACAACCCCTACATGGATTTTGATCTCATCATATTGAATATCATGAAGGGAGAAGTATTGTTCCATTTGAGAAACCCACCCAACTGGGTTGGAACCATCAAATTTATGCATGTCAACTTTGGGAACCTTAGTCCAAGAAGGTGGAGAACCCCAAGGGGAGTGGGAGGATTGAGTATGCTCATAATCAGAAGACATAACTTCTTCTGGGTTTGGCTCAACATTCTTACCCTTGAAGAGTTGCACCAATTTGTTGTATTTTTGGTCAAGGGATGTGGTGAATTCACTATGGAGGGAAGCTATGTTTCCATCAATTTGTTGTTCCAATTGGGACACTCTATCCTTTAAGGTTTATTGGGATTGAGAGAGAGTGGTAGGCATGGAAAATGCTTAGTGAGCAGCGTAGGTGTCAGGATGGAAAAAATGGGATTAAAAATGATAGGTACCCAGGTGATCAAGACAAAGAGAGGAATCCAATGGGATAGGTCTCAAGAAAGGCGTTCCATAGGGGGTTGGGTCCACTAGAAAACAAAATAGGCTTAAAATCAAAGGGTACCGTTGTGTTGGGCACAGACCTATTTTGGGAAGAAAGTCTATTTTGGGTGCAAGCCTGTTTTTGGGAGAAATATTTTTTTGGGGAAAGACCTATTTTTGGAAAGAAAGACCTAATTTTGGAGCACGCGCAACAGGTATCAATAAAACATCATGCATAAAAAGAAGGAAAATAAACATGCAAGAGGAAACATAATGTGGTGCGTAGGAAGACAAGCCTAATTGTGATAGGGTTAGGTTTTTTAACAAAGATTGTAATGGATATAAGCCTATAAAGTAGTATAGATAAGGACCTAGAAGGTGGAGGTCGAGAGTGGTTCAAGAGGTTCACGAGGTTCTAGTGGTAAAAGGTTCAAGAAGTTCAAGAGTTCAGTTGATAATTGTAAGCAAGTTTGTAATGAGTCTTGTAGAAGAGTCGAATAAGTTAGTCTTTGAGGGTTAGGTCATAGGTTGAGGAGCCTGGTGTGATCTAGTCAGCCTCATAGAGGTTTATTACCCTCATTTTGATTGTGCTATTGAAGATGTAATGCGTGCAATGCAAGATTTTACAGCAGAATAAATAAAAGAGTAGAGAAGCCATATCTTTGTGGACGTATCCCCAGGAGGGGGTGAACCATGGTAAACCTTGTGTTCTATGGGATTGTTAATGAATGATTTACTTTTCTGTTGATCATTAGCTTCAGAATGAATGATTAAAGTAGCTATATTAGCATGCATGCATAGGTTTAAAGATGAATAAACCATAAAAGTAGATGAATGATTAAAAAGGATAATGCATAAGAAAGAAATAATCCAACCACAATCCCCACTCATTCCTATACTGCAAACACCTGAGTATTGCATTCCCCCATAAAATCTATCTCGGGTGAGACTACGTTGTGCACCTTATGCACAGTGTTTCCTTCTAGTTTACGAGGAGGGTCTCTAATTTTGAGGTTTTCTTTGGAAACCTGTTTGAGATCAGAATCTGGGTCAGCCCAAGAAAAACAATATCAAAACAACAAATAGTTTTGTTGCTGGTTGGAACTATACAAGATTGAGTGGAGGAGATCCATGGAAGAAACACGCAGAGGAGGAAAGTATAGAAGGGAATGTTTAGGCCATGGAATCCAATGAAGGTGGAGATTAAAAGACGGTTAAAAACAAAATAACTTGAGTTTGTGCAGAAGGATAATAGAAACCCTAGGTTAACACGACACAAATATCTTGAAAAATACTTATTTAGCGACTTGCATCAGGTATTTTTCTATGATTTTCCGCATTTGTTGCAGGATTGGTTATTAGGTTAAAGGACAACCACCCTACGAATCAGATCAAACAAATAGAGTGGAATCTTGCAGATATCATGTAGTTACAACAAGTTAATAACAAATTTACATGTGTAGTAGATTTATAGTTAGACAGTATGGTGGTAGGGTTTATCATTGAATTTGCAGTAGATATTGTGAAGTCCTGCACTGCAGCGGAGAAGGATTTTATAAAAGGACCTAGAGGTAGGTACGTCAGATTGTTGTATACTTCAATCAATATTTTATTGTATGAAAATGGTGTGATCAACATGGAATCATACAACTAAGCTTCCTTGCGTGCATGGGGGGAGAGGGGAAGCACTTATATCAGGTTGAGATATGGATAGGGAGACGGATAAGGGAAATAAGAAGGAGGCCATGGACCCAACCATGATGGAAGAGGATCAGATAAAGCAGATAATGGGAAAATCTAGATAGGCTGCAGTAGAATACCCTATCAATATAAAATGAATAACAAGAAGATATCCATAGCCGACAGAGAGGGCTTGGAGAGCGATGAAGAAAAGGTAGAAGATATCCAGGATATGGAACAGATTGAGAAATCCTATGTGCAAAATATGAAAGGAAAACATGAGTTCGAGGGTCAGGAACAGAAGCTAGAACTCCAATCTAGATCATCGTCAGTGTGGAACCTACAACCCCATGTGCGACTAATACACCAGAAAGAACACCAACGTTTAGACACCCTAATTTTAGTGGAAAAAAAACAACAAGACAAGGATCCAATCAAGGAAAATAAACTGGGGGAGAAAGTTCAGGAAGTAACAATCAATTATCTACACCACGCAGAGGCAGTAGTTCAACATAGTTCAAAATGGAAGGATGCAATATTCTTGATATAAAAAGTATGAATAATAGAAATAAATAGCTAGAAATCGCAGATGAACAACAATATAACCAGAACAACACCACGATAATACCAAAATGATAGCAAAATAACACTAGAAATAACACTTTGATTACTGAGAGCATTGTTCACTTGCCTCTTCAAGGGGGAAACCTCCAACAGAGCAGAGTTGTTGGCCCTTGACCTGGTTTTGAGGAAACATGGGTCATGTTTGACCATTCTTGGGACTTCGATGGGTTGGTCGAAGATGGAGCGCCTAGGCGAAGTGGAGATCGTGGGATATCGCCCTTTTTGTAGGCCTTTTGGGCTTTTAGGGTTTATGTAACGGGTATGGGATGTCCGCCCATGGGTTTACCCATGCTTAGGCCCCTTTTTGTAATGTATAAATAAGTATCTAAGCGATGTAAGAAGTAGCTCTGATTGGATTTGTGCAAGAACCTGTGAGGGTTGCTAAGTGCGAATAGTTGTGAATGCTTTGTGCATACTGTATGTGAGTCTTGCAGAGCTAAGTGAAAGTGGTTGTAGTTGGCTTTGTGCCTTGACCTATTCCAGGGAAGGAGGATCTAGTGAGGTGCGTGCATATCTCCTGTCCTTTGTGGAGTTGGATCTGTGGCTTGGTGCATGTAAGAAGATTGGTAGAATCTAATAAAGAAGAAGAAGAGTTGGTGGACGTAGCCCCACACTGGGGTGAACCACGTATATCCTGTGTTATTGTGCTTTGTGCTATGTGTTCATGATGGTTATGTTTATATTTTCTTAGTACACTGTCCTAGATGTATGATAGGTAGATTCATTGATGCTTAGTGCTTGATATATGAATAAATGGTAGATCTTCTCTGATGCTATGTGTTAAATGCTTAGATGTGTTTAATATTGATTACTACTGTGTTGATATACAAGTAGGGTTAATCTGTGATGTGAATAAGAATCATAATTGAATGCATACCATAGGCTAAGTGCCCTATTGAAGTGTGTAATCACAAATCTGTGTCCCAGCTAAGTTGTAGAAACTTGAGTCCGTCAACCCCCCCTGCCTCTACCTTGAGTGAGACTTCATCTGCTTCGCAAGTTTTGCCAAAAGGGTCAGTAGTTAGGTTTTTGTTGGTGCGTTGTTGAAGCATTGAACCATGGGTCTACCCCTGTGGCAATAAATGGTTCCATTGTCAGCACCTAAAACTGTGATTGTTGGGAACTAAAGAAAAGAGAAATCTACGTGCATAGATCTATTGTTGTAGTGCACAGTATTCTATGAGACTTACAAATCTTTGTGCTAAGAAAGAGAAGCCTGATTTGAAGAAAAGAGGTAAGATCTTAAAACTTAGTGCTCCAATAAAGGTAAGATAAGTGGAAATTTTTTCTTCAAAAGTATGGATCTAGGTATGTTTGAGAGATTTTTTCATAGTCTGAAAACTAGGGCACAACTAGAAGAAAGAAGATTTGATCTGAATAGATTTGATCTGAATAGATTTGATAGAAATAGTAAAAGATATGTTATTCCTATGCATAGAAGGAATTTTTGGACTAACAAGTGGATGCAGGACCCTAGAAATAATTTTTTCAGATTGCATGTCCATCACTGTGATCCCAGTGCGTAGTACAGGAAAGGTTGGGGATCATTTAAGAGGAAGAGAGGATTTATATTGTGTTATAACTGCAGAAGATCGAGATATCTTGCTATGAATGCCCTGGTACAGGTCCTATTTGTGTTTGTTGTAAATTTGTTGGTCATGAGGTTTTGGATTTCCCTAGAGTGATTGCTAATGTTGAAAAGATGAACCTGAGACAAGAAAACTATGAAGAAGGTCAAGGAACTAAGGATATGTTAGAGAATCAGAAAGAATCAGAGACTATGTTATTACAACTAAAATAAACATTGAATGATCACAGAGACATCAGTTTACCAGAGATATTAAAAGTGAAGCAGTGCATAGAAACAAGAATAGGAGACTTCGACATAGACTGTGTCCTGGACGAGGAAACATAGGTGAATATCATGCCAAAAAGTACTTGGAAAATTTTAGGAAAGCCTGCTATGGTTCCTTCATTGGGAAGGATAGGATTGTTTAAAGGAAAGATGATAACCCTGTGTGGAAGAGTTATTATTGTACTTATGACCTCCCATGGAACATCGACTGAAGAAGAATTTGAGGTCATTAAGTTTGTTGAGAACAACGCCCCTTTTTCACTATTGTTAGGAAAGACTTGGATTGAGAAATATTAGATCTGAAGAAAAGAAGAGGAGGCAGCCACAAAATAGAAAAAGAAAGAATTAAGGGACTTCATGGCTAAGAGAATAGCGCACTTAATAGAAGAACAAAATGACAAGTCGAAGCAAATGAGGGCCAAAGACTTAGCTGTCAAAGCTGCAAGAATCCAGGAAGGCTTGAAAACCCTATTCATGGAGGAGAGAAGAGAACCTACCCTATAAGTAGCAAGCGAAGAGGTATTTTCCAACCCTTTGGAAAACCCTCAGCAGTGCGAAGTTACTACTCTAAGAGAAAATAAAAATAAGAATGGAAAGAGGAATCCAGAGACTCATATCATAGGAAAGAAGGAAATAAAGCTCAGTAAGAAGAAAGCAAGGTTAGAAAAAGTGCAGGAAGTTCCAGGGACGACTTTGCAGAAGGAAGGCTTGCAGAACTTGAACCTCACCAGAATAGCAGAACAACGTAGACTGGAACTTCGCCACGACGAAGCCATATGACCGTTGGAGGCATCCCGACCATTAGAATGATGCTCCAGAATGGTTAGAAACACAGTTATTTTTGGGAAGATCGCCATTGGACCATTGGGACCATGCCACAATAGATGGAATTGTATTGATTGAGGTATTCCTGCCCATTGGAGGAATCCATTACGACATTGCTTATTTAATCCATCGAATGCCTCACCGGGGCCACTCTTTCAAACTGAGATATTTGAGCCCATAGAGAATTGATTGCATACCATGTTGTACTGTAGTATACCTAGGGAGATAATATGGGGTACCTAGGGAGGTACCCAATGGGAATGTAGTTATGTGTTATTAGTGGAAGTCAATTAATATATGGGAATGTGGTCATT
>JASDQU010243786.1:59372-71662 GCA_032191745.1 Picea mariana | reverse complement strand
AGGAGTTTTATCCTTCCATAAGGATTAATATATGGTGTTACCCTACCTCAAGGGTTTTCTCTATTTCTTGTGTTAATGCTATGGTGAAGGGTTTATGGTTTATTCTTGTTTATTTATGAAGTATATTTACAGATCTGGTATAGGTACTTAACATGTACTATCTAGACCTCACCGTCCATTAGTTTACCTTGAGTATATGTTCTCCTAAATGATTTTATTGATTACGAGTGTGTATGTCAGGGGACCTTAGTGCAGTCCAGAAATCTGTAGAAGAGATATTGATCGACCTTATGGATGAGAAATTTATGTCCGTAGGAGTACATGAATCATTGGTGGGCAGATTTCAAGCATTCCCCTCGACTGGACGTCGATCTGTGCCATCCTGAACCGTGACAGAGAAGAGAAGAAAGAATAGCGACGATATGGCGAATGAAAAGTAGATCCCATTGGTCTTTCCCAACTATATCCCACCCTTGGCTGGCACGGTTAGTCATGACAGCATCCTGAGGGATCTAGAGTACACACTTATCACTGCATACCTCCCAAAAGGGATACGCGCAGTAGGAATGCAGCTGGGAATGATCCCATATCTAAAGATAAGTGATTTCAACCTCAGCGATAGGAAGAATTATGCGATGCTTGCACTGCATCACTACCTGATGAAGACAACTTGGAAGAAGCCCAAGATAATTCCCCAACCGTGGATCAAGGATATTGCAATATCGACGATCTTGAATGTCATGAAGATCCCCCACTTCGGTAGACATCATGAGGTTAACGCATGCGTTAAACTCCTCTTGTCATGCTACCATGGTAGGTATCTATGGTTGGATAGGCACACCACTATGGATCCGACACTGATCCACCTCATTACTGGATTAATCATGTAGAGACCAGACCCTCTGAAATTCTACCCAGGGAAGATGTCAGATCTCTCTTTGGCATAGTGCATCAAGGAGGCGTATGGAAATGTGGAGAAAGGGAAGTGAGGCTACAAGGTAGCCTCCATCTAGGATGGTATAGTTCGCCTAGCTTGTCAGTTGATAGCGGGAAAGCTCGTCAGAAAGAACCACCCTATGCAAGTAATAGAATTCGTAGTCAACCTTGCAGGGAAGTGTGTCAAAGGGGTGCAGATCAACTAGGTGAGCTACCTCATCAATGAGTTGGAGAAGGCCTGTCGCGAAGTGCATGACGAAGGCTACGAGTTCCACTTTAGTTCGTTGTTGATATTAATATAATTTGTCGCTTGGGAGATTCCGGAGGGAGAGAAATTCCCTGAAGTTGAGCCATTAGAACCACTGGTCATGAGGTTCACCACATTATGGTATACAAGCGACATGGAAAAGAAATGGAAATCAAATGTGGTGTTCCACACTTATTACTTACAGCTCAAGTGCGTCATTGAATCATTCCCTTGAATGA
Organism: Picea mariana; assembly: GCA_032191745.1. Lineage (NCBI taxonomy): Eukaryota > Viridiplantae > Streptophyta > Pinopsida > Pinales > Pinaceae > Picea > Picea mariana. Next base: position 70,240 of record JASDQU010243786.1, on the reverse strand, counting down.
CCCCAAACACCTTGCATACCTATAGACTGCTAGGAAATTTCCACGCAGACCGACACTTCATTTACATCACTGTGCAAAGGGATGAAAGAAAAGAGGAGTTGCAGTCCTATTACAAATTGAATGATGAAGATATGGAGGAGATAACCAAGGAAAAGGCCCGTCAAATTCTTGGTACCAGTAGAGCATGCATATCTTTTCAACCCCAACATCATCAGAATCCCTTTGGTTACCCAGGCCGCATATGACGGGCCAAGCAACACAAAGAGAAAGAAGAAAAAGGAGGAAGTGCATGACATAGATAGTGATAAAAAGAATAATGCATTGGAGGAAACTGTGTCTGACTCACCTGCAGGAGGAGGAGGCGATGAACTAAACCAAGAGGAGGAAGGGGAAGAAGACAAAAAATATAAGGGTGAGGTAACACCACCAAAGGACCCCCTTATAGAGGCCGAGACATCCAAGAAAAGGAAGGGTTTCCCGCAGAAACCCTTAGCACAGAATAAATCCTAAGCCACTAAGCCTCAGTCACAGAATGTGCTCACAATGGATGATGTTGATCTCATCATCGCAGCTATAGAAGATGATTCGGAGGATATCTTGCATTGACATGAAGCAAAGTAGGATATGATGTATGATAGAATCAAGGAAGAGTTGAAAGGGATACAACAAGCTATCCAGTTGAGTCACGTAGCGCCTACTGTGCCATCTTCAACAGAGAATGTAGAGTTGGGGGATGAGCCCACCCAGTTGCGAAGATTAGCAGATGCAACAGAGGCTCGCCTTCAACGAGCCTAAGAAGAAAAGGAGCAGGCCACAAAGGCCCTAAAGAAAGAAAAGAGGAGGTCCTAGAGAAACTTTGGGTTGCACAGCAAGAAAAATATGACATTAGAGCGAAGTTCAAGGAGGACAGAGAGAAAATATAGAAAGAGAAAGACCAGCTTCTCAGAGAGAATACTGTGGTCAAGGAAGATGTGACTAGAGAACTTCGATTTGTACTGGGCTTGGCACATATGGAATAAGAGATAGTCAAGAGCCAAGTGGGGAAGCTCGCTAAGGCCATTCAACAACTGCAAGAAAGAGTAGCAAAGCTAGAACTTCAAGCAGTGCCTAACACTCCGCAAGAAGTATGAGATCAAAGGGAAGAAACTGTCAGGAGCCTAGTAGAAAGAATTAGGGCGTTGGCCTCAGAATGTAAGAAAATAAGTAATCGAAGTGTGCATACCTATGAGTGTCTTGCAGAAGACCCAAAGCTGAGGACATTGGAGGCACAACTCTAGGAGGTGAAGCAATAGGAATCGACGGTACAAGCACAGTTAAAATTGCTTAAAACAATAGAGAAGATGAAGAGGTTGCATGAGCAAAAAATAGTTCAGTAGCAGGTCACTGCCATCTAGAGCCAAGTTATGGAGGTGACACAGTGACTCCAGTCGGTGCAGGATGAAGCCTGCACACTTTTTGAAGAGATCGAGGGACAAGGCGCACAACTAGAACATGTGGTCACAACAGTAGAATAGTGCCTGTCACCAAGCAATTACTTCAGGAGTTCATCGAGCAGGAGGCTCTGGTGAAGCAGCAAGTTGAGGTAGCTCGAGCTAAGATCAAGGCCTTCGAGGCACTGTTGGCCAGATCAGAGTGACTCAGGATGAGTCACAAATGAGTGTTGGGGGCCTATTGGCCCTTGACCTAGTTTTGAGGAAACATGGGTGATGTTTGACCATTTTTGGGACTTTGAAGGGCTGGTAAAAAATGGAGCGCCTAGGCGAAGCGGAGATCACGGTATCTCACCCTTTTTGCAGGATTTTTGGGCTTTTAAGGTTTATGTAACAGGTATGGGATGTCGTCCCATGGGTTTACCCATGCTTAGGCCCATTTTTGTACTGTATAAATAAGTAGTTAAGCGATGTAAGAAGTAGTTATGATCGACTTTGTGCAAGAACCTGTGAGGGTTGCTAAGTGTGAATAGTTGTGAATGTTGTGTGCATACTGTATGTGAGTCTTGCAGAGCTAAGTGAAAGTGGTTGTAGTTGGCTTTGTGCCTTGACCTAATCTGGGGAAGGAGGATCTGACGAGGTGAATGCAGATCTCCTATCCTTTGCAGAGTTGGATCTATTGCTTGGTGCATGTAAGAATATTGGAAGAAGCTAATAAAGAAGAAGAAGAGTTGGTGGACGTATCCCCACACTAGGGTGAACCACGTATATCCTATGTTATTGTGATTTTTGCTATGTATTCATGATGGTTATGTTTATATTTTCTTAGTGCACTGTTCTAGATGTATGATAGGTAGATTCATTAATGCTTAGTGCTTGATATATGAATAAATGCTATATCTAGTCTAATGCTATGTGTTGAATTCTTAGATGTGTTTAATATTGATTACTACTGCGTTGATCTACATTTAGGGTTAATATGCGATGTGAATAAGAATCATAATTGAATGCATACTATCGGCTAAGTGCCCTATTGAAGTGTGTAATCATAGATCTGTGTCCCAGCTAAGTTGAAGACACTTGAATCCTGCAACCCCCCTGCCTCTACCTTAGGTGAGACTTCATATCCTTCGCAGGTGTTGCCGAAAGGGCCGATAGTTAGGGTTTTGTTGGTGCATTGTTTAGGCGTTGAACCCTAGGTCTACCCCTGTGCCAACAAGAGCTCTATTACAATAATGTCTAAGACAAAAGTTCTCATACCCTTGACTCCTATTTATACTAAATATGTCTATCAAAAGAACCATATAGAGGAAGATCCTTCTAGAAGTGGAAGCTTCTATTAGGTCTTCTTACATTGGACTTATTCTTCCTTATTTCTAGGCCTTATTAATATTGACCTTTATTACATGTAAATATATTATTCTACCGACATGAGGGGTTAGGTCCCTAACATGTCCTCCCCCTTAAAAACAACCTTGTCCTGAAGGCTTGAGATGGGGAAATTGTTGCAGAATGGTAGTTGGTTCCCAAGTGGCATCTGCTGGAGTTGTATCTTTCCATTGGACTAACACCTCCTTGATGGTTCATTGATGCAGTCGATGCTCATGCTGGTCCAAAATTGCTTGTGTTTGTAGCTAAATGGAGCTAAACTCATAGTGGCCATCATGAGTTCTAAAGGAAGTCTTAGAAAAATTTTCCCCTTTCATACGGATCTGGTGGTAGCCCGAACGCAGATCGACTTTAGTAAAGAACTGGGCGCCACTCAATTCATCCAAGAGGTCATCAATGAGAGGAATGGGAAATTTGTCTTTAATGGTGATTTTGTTGAGGAAGTGAAATTCAGGAAACATGTGCCAATAACCTTCTTTCTTAAGGACCATGACCACAAGAGAAGAGTAGGGGCTTGTACTAGGGTGGATAACACCTGCGTTGAGCAGTTCTTGAACCATTTTCTCAATTTCATTTTTTTGGGAAAAGGGGTGATGATAGGGACGAATATTGGGAGGAAGGCTTCATGGGACAAGGGGAATGGAATGATCATGAACACCACGGGAAGGAGGGAGTGCCTAGGGAGTGGAAAAAACCACTTGATGTTTAGAGAGGATGGATTAGAGGTCCTGCGTCATAGAGGGTGTCTCAATGGCTTGTATAGCATTGTTGGTATAGGGGAAAACCCAGGGTTCAATGCTTCAACAATGCACCAACAAAACCCTAACTACCAGCCCTTTTGGAAACACCTGCGAAGCAAGCGAAGTCTCACCCGAGGTAGAGGTAGGGGGGTTACAGGACTCAAGTGTCTGTAACCAAGCTGGGACACAAATCTGTGATTACAACACTTCCCAAGTACTTTAATAACACTTAGGATATGATATGCATCAGTTCATGATATTTATTAACATCGCAGAACAAACCCTAAGATAGATCGATGCAATAACAATAAAGATTAAGCACTTCAACTACTTATCACATAGCCATGATTTAGTTCTACCATTAATTCACCCTTAACACATGTGAAGCACTAAGCATCTATAGATCTATCTATCATACAAAATAAGCAAAGCACTATGAAGATTCAGAATATAGCCAACACAACATAAATCATATCAAAAGACACAAGATATAAATGGTTCACCCCAGTGTGGGACTACGTCCACCAACTGCTTCGTCTTCTTTACTAGTCTCTAATATCTTACATTCATCTTCTCCTATGCACTGAGGCACAGAGCCAAGCTTCACAGAGGACAAGATATCTACACACTGAGCACCAAATCCTCCTTCCCAAAACTAGGTCACAACACAAAGCCAACTTCTCTACCAAGCATAGAGCCTTACATACACAAGCTATTACACAAAGCAACCCAAAACTATTTTCACTTAGCCTTGAAAGCTATCTTTCTCTTCTCTACTTCTATCATACAATATTACTTATTTATACTTTTACATTTCCTTACAAAAATCCCTAAACATGGGTAAAACCATGGGCTGACATCCCATAACCGATTACAAAAACCCTAAGAACCCCTTGCTGGGTCCACAAAGCTGACAAAACAAGTGAGATCCACGATCTCTACTCTGCCTAGGAACTCCTTCCTTGATCATTGCGTCGAAGTCCAAAAATTGGTCAAGCCTGACCAAGATTTCCTCAAAACATGGTCGAGGGCCAACAAACCCCCAACACTCACCTGTGACTCATCCTGAGTCACTCAGATCTGGGCAGTGTTGCTTCGAAGGCCTTGAGCTTCACTCGAGCAGCCTCGAGTTGCTGCTTCACTTGAGCCTCCTTCTCAGTGATCTCTTGAATCATTTTCTCTATAACAGGCCCTTCCAGGCGTTGTTCGACTGTCTCAATCACTTGGTCCAGTTGCGAGCCTTGTCCTTCAATTTCTTCAAACACCTTGCAGGCCTCATCCTGCACAAGTTGCAGCTTCTATGTGATTTCCATTACTCTGCCCTGGATGGAAATAATCTATTATTGTACCACATGTTTTTCTTGTGATATTTTCATTCTCTTGATTGTAGTGAGTAGCTTCATCTGCACCTATACTGACAGTTCATGCTGTTGCACCTCCTGTAACCGCGCTTCCAGTTTCCTTAGCTCTGGATCTTCTGTGAGGTGTTCGTAAGTCTACACTCTTCTATCACTCATTTGTTTTCATTCTGATTCGAGGGATATGATACTTCCAACTATGTTCTTATCCTCTTCCTCCCTCTGATCATGCACCTCCTATGGAGTGCTTGGTACTGCTTGAATCTCGAACTCCCTTATCCTCACTTGAAATTGTTGGATGGCCTCAGTGAGCTTCACCACTTGAATCTCAACCAATTCTTGGTCCTCCTATTCCAAGTCTGCCACAGAGTGAAGTTCTTTATTCACTGCTTCTTTGACCATAGTCTGCTCCGTGAGAAGCTGGTCCTTTTCTCTCTATGTCTTTGATTTTTCCTCCTCGAGCATCGCCCAAAATTCATCCTTCTCATTTTCATAGGTGGTTACGCAGTACCGCGCAACTTGTAGTTTCTTTAAGACTTCCTCTTTCTCTTACTTCAGGGCTTCTATAGAATTCTCCTTTAGTTCTTGGACTTTATGAAGTCAAGCCTCTATTACATCTATGAGTCTTCTTAGTTGGGTGGGCTCATCCCCCAATTCTACAGTCTTCGAAGAAGAAGGCACAATAGGCACTGCATGCACATATCGAATGGCATGTTGTATTTCCCTAAATTCCTTCTCAACTCTTCCATACATATCCTCCTAGTTCGCACCATATCTCTGTAAGATATCTTCATACGCATCCTCCATGGCTCCATGGACTAGACTAATATCATCCTCTGTGAGCGTGCCTCTAGCTTGGGTTTACTGGCACAGGTCTTCTTTCTTGCCGAAGGTTTCTACGGAGAAACCTTCATATTCTAGAGCCTTTTAGTAGGGGGATCTTTCGATAGTGTAGCTTCACCTTCTCCTTGTTTTTATCCTTCATCCCCTCCTCCTTTTCCATCTACTTGGTCTTCTCCTCCTCCTCCTCCTCCTGTGGGTGATCCAAATCCAATCTCTTCAGAGGCACTGTCCTCCTCATCAGTCTCTATATTCTGGGATTCCTCCTTTTTTCTTCTTCTTCTTCGCATTAGACAGTCCAGCATGCTTGACCTGGGTGTCCAAGAGGATTCCTATGATGTCGAGGTCGAAGAGTTCTACATCATCGACCAGCACAAGGAACTCCTCTGGCCATTCCTTCATGATCTAATCCATGTCGTCTATTAGCTTGTAATATGGTTGCACCTCTTCCTTACTCTCATCTCTGTGCATAGTGATATATANCGATCTGTGTGGAACTTCGCAAAAGGTCAGTATTGGTGCAAGGTGCATGGTGTCATGCATGGAAAGGCTTCAATGGAAGCTTGCAGTTGCTGATAATAGGCATGGAACACAACGTTCGACTGCCATTTCTTTGACATATCGTTGGTGTACCACAATGTTGAGAACCTAGTGGCCAACAACTATGATGGTTCGATCTTATAGAAGGTGGCTCCTTCCATCATTTTCCAAGCGACAAATGAAATCAATACGAGCAGCCAGCTAAAGTGGAACTCATATCCCTGATCCTGAGCTTCACGATAGTCTTTGTTGAGCTCATTGACGAGGTAACTTTCCCAATTCATTTTCATTCCCTCCACGCACTTTCCTACGAGGTCCACCACAAATCCGATGACCTATGTGGGGCGATTCTTTATTACAAGCTTCCTTGCCTTCTTTCCTATGATTTAAGTCTCTCTAATTGTTTCTGGAATTCTCTTTCCATTCTTATTCTTATCTTCTCCTAGCGTAGTGACTTCGCATTGTTGATGCGCTCTCAAAGGGTCCAAAGTTAATACCTCTTCTCTTATTAATTCTAGGGTGGGTATACTTCTTTCTTGCATGGATAGGTCCTTCAAACCTTCTTGAGTTCTTTCAACTTCGACAGTTAATTATCTTGCCCTCTGTTTCTTTGACTTATCCTCTCATTATTCTATTAGTCGGTCTATTTTTCTAGCTATGAAATCCCTTAGTTCTTGATTTTTATTTTCTATGGCTTCTTCCTCTACTTTCCTTATGATCTGATCCTTGTTGATCCAAGTCTTTCCTAACAAAAGTGGGAACAGGGCGCTGCTCCCAAAAAACTTAATGAATTCAAATTCCTCTTCAGTTGATGTTCCATGGATAATAACAGGTACATTAGTAACTATTCCACATAGGGTTATCATCTTTCCCTTGAACAAGCCTATACTTCCTAATGAAAGTATCACAGTAGGATTTCTAAAAATTTCCCAAGTGTCTTCTATCATAATATTCAATTGTGTTTCCTCGTCCAAGACATAGTCTATGTCAAAATCTCATGTTCTTGCATTTATGCACTGTTTTACCTTCAAGACCTCTGGTAAACTGACATCCTTGTATTCGTTCATCATTTATTTCAATTGTGATAACATAGTCTAAGATTTTTCTGACTCATTCTCTTCATGATTTTCTAACATGCTCTTATTTTCTTGTCTTCCTTCATAGTTTTCTTGTCTCATGTTCATTTGTTCAACTTTATAAATCATCCTTGGACAATCCTCAACTTTATGACCAACAATTTTACAACAAATATAAATAGGACATGTACTAGGGCATTCCTTAGCAATATGTCTCAGTCTTATGCAGTTATAACATAGTGTCACTCCTCTCTTTCTTTTAAATGTTCCCCAACCTCTCCTGTACTGCACATTAGGATCACAGTGTTAGACCTGTAGTCTGCAAAATTTCTTTCTAGGTTCTTGCATCCACTTATTAGTCCAAAAATTCTTTCTATGCATAGGAATAACATATATTTCTTCATTTCTATTAGCTTTACTTAGATCAACTCTTTCTTCCCATTGCGCCATAGCTTCCAGACTAGGACATAATCTATTAAACATACCTAAATTCATTCTTTCAAAACAAAATTTTTTGCTTATCTTACTCTTATCAAAGCACAAAGTTTTACCTCTTTCAAGATCTTACCTCTTTTCTTCAAATTGGGTTTCTTTCTTAGCACAGATCTTCGCAAGTCAAGTAGAGTATTGTGCACTACAACAACAAATCTACGCACATAGATTTTCTTTTCTTTACTTCAGTTCCTAGCAATCACAATTTCAAGTCCCGACAGTGGAAGCATTTGTTGGCACAGGGGAAGACCTAGGGTTCAACACTTCAACAAAGCACCAACAAAACCCTAACTACTGGCCCTTTCAACAACACCTGTGAAGAAGGAAAAGTCTCACCCAAGGTAGAGGCAGGGGGGGTTATAGGACTCAGTTGTTTGTAACCAAGCTGGGACATAGATCTGTGATTACAACACTTCACAAGTACTTTAATAACACTTAGGAGATGATATACATCCGTTCATGAGATTTATTAACATCGTAGAACAAACCCGAAGATAGATCGATGCAGTAATAGTAAATATTAAGCACTTCAACTACTTAGCACATAGACATGATTTAGTTCTAGCATTAATTCACCCTTAACACATGTGAAGCACTAAGAATCTATAGATCTATATAACATACATAATAAGCAAAGAAATAAGTAGATTCATAATATAACCAACATAACATAAAGCACATCAAAAGACACAAGATATACGTGGTTCACCCCAGTGTGGGGCTATGTCCACCAACTTCTTTGTCTTCTTTATTAGTCTCCAATCTCTTGCATTCATCTGCTCCTATGCACTCAGCCATAGAGCCAAGCTTCACAGAGGACAAGAGATCTGTGCACTGAGCACCAGATCCTCCTTCCCAAAACTAGGTCACAACACAAAGCCAACTTCTTTACCAAGCATAGAGACTTACCTACACAAGCTATTGCACAAAGCAAGCCAAAAATACTTTCACTTAGCCTTGCAAGCTATCTTTTGTTTTTCTAGTTCTACCATACAATCTTACTTATTTATACTTTTAAATTTCCTTACAAAAAGGCCTAAACATGGGTAAACCCATGGGTCGACATCCCATAACCCATTACAAAAACCATAATAACCCCTTTCCAGGTCCACAAATCCCACAAAATAAGTGAGATCTATGATCTCAGCTTCGCTTGGGCACTTCTTCCTCGATCATTGCGTCAAAGTCCAAAAAGTGGTCAAGCTTGACCAAGATTTCCTCAAAACTTGGTCGAGGGCCAACATGCATGGAGTTGGGTAGTAATGCCAGAATGACCTTTTTTGAGCATCTTTTCCATGCGATGGGAACTAATGATCTCTAGGGAACTGACGATGATGCCTTGGAACTTATATTGTTGGCCCTCCTGGTCGAATTGCATGGTTAATTCCTTAAAATCCATGAGAATGGGACCCAAAGTCCTTATCCATTCTGCACCCAACACTATGCCACAACCGCCCATGTCGATAGAAAACATATGATATTTCAGATGGTAGTCACCAATTTGGAGATGCATATTTTCACTACGCCCTCCACATTTCATGGACCCACCACTGGCAATCATGATTTGGAAATTATGGACTACACAGATATAGCAATTAGTTTCTTGGGCAATATCGAGATGAATAAAATTATGGGTGCTTCCACTATCAACAAGAATGATGACCTTCCCATGCTTGATGTAACCAATTAGCTTGAGGGTTTGGGGAACAGAGAATCTAGTGAGAGCATTTAAGGAAATGATTGGTTCTACTTCAGGAGGGTTTGAGGGAGGGGTTATGTCAGTGGGTTTAGGTGACATAGACACAAGGGGAGCCTCAACATCCTCTTCTGAAACATCCTCTGAGATGGACATACACATATTTTGTTCCTTACACTTGTGTCCCGAAAAATATTTTTCATTACAATTATAACAAAGGCCTTTGAGTTGGCATTCACCCATTTCGACCTTGGTCAATTTCTGGATCTTGAGTGGAGTAGAAGGAGGAGTGGCAGTTATTGGTTTAGTGCAAGGAATAAAGGAGGGTTTGTGGTTTTGAGAAGAGACAACCTGTTGTTCTTCCTTAGCTCTTTTAGTAGCATCCACCCAAATCTGAGGCCGATCCATGAAGACATGAGCATGAATCTCATCCTTGAGGCCATTGATAAAACATTCTAAAAAAAAAGCATCATACATGCCCTCTGAAAGAAAAACCAGTCGCTCAAAAGAAGCTATAAAGTCTTCCACTGTGGCAGATTGTTTCAACTTTGTCAAATGGCCTAAATGTTTGGTGACAATGTCAAATCATTCATAAAGCTCTGCCACAAGGTGTGTCCAAGCCACATACCCTTGGCGGCCATTTTTCCTCCATTGCCACCATTGCCAACGTTCTTGATCTAGATGGAGAACACCATACCAGAGTTTGGCCAACTCATCCGTAATGCCATACAAAGAGAAATAATGTTCCATTTGAGTTACCCATCCAGTGGGATCCGATCCATCAAATTTGGTCACATCCACACACAGAAGGCATAGGTCACAATGAAAGTGATGGGGCTGAAAATTCTGGGAATGAGAGGAAGTTTCACCTTCGGTATGCAAAGGTGGGTCAGATAAGGGAATATCTGCAAGGATATGCATCTTGGTGCAGATCGTCGTAGCGAAAGATTCAAGCTGGGTAGTAATTTCTTGCTTGAGCTCTTGTTTGACTTCCTCAATTGAGGAAGAGACTTAAGTCGTGATGGAGGAATGCATTTTTTTATTGATGGAGAGAATATTGGCACTGAGATGTCGTACTTCTTGTTGGGTTTCTGTGAAATTAGAGTGCTAGGTATTGAAGTGAGCTTCCAAGTCTTGGCTACAGGTATGGGCCATGATGACAAGGGAACATGAAAAGGGGCGGGTGGGACCACACAAAAAATGGGTTATGGGTGAAGTGTATCACAACGATTAGGGCGATGAGTTGAATCCAATGGGGTAAATCCAAAATAAGGATGTTGGAAGGGGGTTGGTTCCACCAAATATAT
>JASDQU010243786.1:49185-59322 GCA_032191745.1 Picea mariana | reverse complement strand
AATTTTTGGATCTTTAGTGGAGTAGGAGGAGTGGGATTTACTGGTTTAGTGTGAGGAATAAAGGAGGGTTTGCAATTTTAAGAAGAGACAACATATTGTGCTTCCTTATCTCTTTTAGTAGCGTCCACCCAACTTTGAGGCCGAGCCACGAGGACATGAGCACAAATATCATCCTTGAGGCCATTGATAAAACATTCTCTGAAAAAAGCATCAGACATGCCCTCTATACGAAAATCCATTCGCTCAAAAGAAACTATAAAGTCTTCCAATGTGCCAGATTGTTTCAACTTTGTCAAATGACCTAAATGGTTGGTGTCAGTGTCAAAGCATTCATAAAGCTCTGCCACAAAGTGTGTCCAAGCCACATACCCTTGGTGTGCATTTTTTCTTCATTGCCACCATTGCCAATGTTCTTGATCTAGATGGAGAACACCATACCGGAGTTTGGACAACTCATTCATAATTCCATACAAAGAGAAATAATGTTCCATTTGAGTTACCCAACCAGTGGGATCCGATCCATCAAATTTGGTCACATCCACACGTGAAAGGCGTAGGTCACACTGAAAGTGATGGGGATGAAAATTTTGGGAATGAGAGGAAGTTTCACTGTCGGTATGCAAAGGGGGATCAGATAAGGGAAGATCTGTAGGGATATGCAGCTTGGCGTAGTTCGTCCACAAAAAAAATGATAGGTATGTCTGCGATCAGGGCGAAGAGAGAAAACCAATGGAATAGGTATGTCTGCGATCAGGGCGAAGAGAGAAAACCATTTGCTGAAAAATGATAGGTATGTCTGCGATCAGGGCGAAGAGAGAAAACCAATGGAATAGGTATCAAATAAGGGTACCAACATGATCTCGACTTTTATTTTTTATTTTTTTACTCCTGCGGAGTTATACTCCGATCTGAAGAATACTGCAGTGATGAAATGTCCAAATGCTTAACATGAAGAAATGTGTAGTAATTTCGCAACTCGAATGCAAGAGACACAATTGAGCCGCAATATATCTTGTATGTTCTATTTTCGTTTCCGTCTCAAAGGTTCTACAAACAAGGGTTTTCCCTGTGTTATAGCTCTCTGATATATGTGCGGGGTCCAACTGTAGTACTCGACCCAATATCTCAGGGTACCAACTAAGGAGGCTAGACCGTACCGTTAGCCTTACTACCCGACTACCCAGATACTAGAGAGTATCTTCCCGAGTGTTATTCTTGGTGGCAATATAGCAGTCAGGCGACATATCAGTTTATATATGGAGGGCTTTAGGAGATCTAGGCTGATCCATATACAGGTGATGTCTGATGCGCTACCACTCGAAGGGTACCAACAGGGGTTACAAGGGTGGCCAACATATGTGCGCTTAAGTACCACTTTTATTTCCTGTGTGTATGAATCCATGACCACAGGTTTATGCGCATAACGATAGATCTCTTTAGCGTAAAGATGCAGGAATACGTCTCTACCCTAAAAAATTGAACCCACAATTTTCTACCGAGGAAGGTGCTTTGATACCACTTGTAATATTCTAGATATAAAAAGTATGCAAAACATAAATAAATAGCTAGAAATGGCAGATGAAAAACAATATAACTAGAACAACACCACGATAATACCAAAATGATAACAAAATAACACCAGAAATAACACTTTGATTACCGAGAGCAATGTTCACTTGCCTCTTCAAAGGGGAAACCTCTAGCAGAGTAGAGCTCTATTACAATAATATCCAAGACAAAATTTCTCATACCCTTGACTCCTATTTATACTAAATATGTCTATCAAAATAACCATCTAGAGGAAGATCCTTCTAGAAGCAGAAGCTTCTATTAGGTCTTCTTACATTGGACTTATTCTTCCTTAATGCTAGGACTTATTAATATTGACCTTTATTACATGGAAATATATTATTCTACCTACATGAGGGGTTAGGTACCTAACATATAGGCTCCCTCTAAATCTCGGTCTCGACAATAGAACCATTTGTTGGCACAAAATCGAGACCAAGGTTCTTGGTAGTTTACCAACAAAGAGATCCATTGTAGTCTAGGAATGCTATCATTTTCAACCTCCCACAAGAGAAGGAGGTTTCACCCAAAGCGTATCTGAGACATGTAAGGTAAATGAAGTTATAAATGATACCAAACTAGATCTACTTCTACACCAAGAAAATCCATTAGTTTAACCATTAAACCCATATTGTGATAACATTTAGACATCAATAGGAAAAATAATAGGCATACATACAATAGATCTACAGATCCACTCATATTAGGAACAAACACCCATAAAAGAAATTTGAAGGCCCCAATCACATCATTATATTATTGCAAAAGTACAAAACCTCATTTTTACATTGCAAATGTGACCGATCTCTTCTCAAAATGTAAGGAACTTCATTACATTATCTCTCTCATAGAGATCAAGCTCTTGCAGACCAGGATAATAGTTTTCAAACTCAATACATAATCAAGACTCAACATAAATTCAATAGTGGTAACTACCGAGACAATCACAATAACCAATCATGACAACAAGGGCAAGAACAAGAACAAGAACCCAAACCCCTTTTCTTTCCATTTCCATCTTATTTATACTTTCATTCCCTTGATAAATTTGATTGAATAAATCAAATATGCTTTTATCCACCCCTGTATCTCCTTTGTCCACCCCCAGTATTTGCATTTTCCTTCAATTTCCGAGCTTCCAATTTTCGTGCGACTTATTCGACTTTGTCCACCATAATTTTCATCCTTATCTTCTTATAAAAAGTGAAGGGTCCAATAAGAAATAACTTGTTCCACCTCTAATTGGCACCATAGGCCAAGAAAAATGTGATGAACCAATGTACACTATTGGATCAAGATGAATTTTCTCATAGAAGACTTGATTATCAAAAGGACATCAAGGCCATGCTTTTTCCTAGTAAAAGAGCAGATGGTTGCGATTCTCCCATAGATCAAGTGCAGTTAGTCACAATTTTCCCATATAAAACCTATGGCTGCCCCTTAAAGCTTCAAAGAATAGAAATTCATGAGGAAATATGAAAATATCTAAGTTGGAAAATAAAAATGCTTGCATGGTGTTGTGAATGACTCACACGTGCATGCCATGAATTTCACACAACTCTTTATTCTCTCCTAAAGAATATATAAGTAACATAGCCAAAGCTAAGGGAAAGGAGTCTATATGCAAGCATACTTATGCTATCGAATTGTAATGAGAATCCTTGCTTGTGATTTTGATACCATTGTTTACTGCCATGCATCAACATTAATGTGACCAGATCTTAGGTGAAATATATTAGCCATTCACCTAGCTATATTTTCGTGATAACATTTCTATATCATGCATGTTTGACAGAGGTGGACTTGTCACTAAGGAGGAGGAATTTTGGTCTTGGATCCAGGAGTACAATGGTGAATCTCAAGGTAATAATTCATGTTTTAACTCTCATTTAATAAATAGATCAATCTTCTTTCCCCACAAAAATCTCTTTATTTATGGATCATATTGCATCTTTAATGAGGTTTTGTGTCTTTAATGAGCTTGGATTATTAGATTAATAATTTATTTATGGATTTTGTATTTATTGTTTTATCAATAATGAGGAAACTACTTCTTGTTGGATTATTTCACATGTTATTTGGTGAAACAATGGAGCGAGAGTGAGATCAAGAAAAAGGCATTGGATACTTTGGAAAACCATATGGAACTGGGTTTTCTCCTTCTTCCTTCTCTCATTTACTTTTGAACATGCATGTTAGTATTAGGAGAAATAAATATGTTATCTATCCCTCTATCTATAATTGATCCTCACCCACTCAGTGAGGATTTGATTGCTTAACCTTTAGATAGTTTTTCCTTTAAATAATATAAAAGGACGAAACATCGTGTCCACAAAATTCACAATGTACAAAATTGATCATAATGGACCATAATGATATAGTATAAAAAGATCAATTCTATCATCCATATATGCTACAAAAAGGGAGACTCTCATATAGTCATCCCAAGGTGCATGTGTCTCATGGTATCTCACTATCATGTTGGCTAGTTGCCTTAGTAGTTGGACAAAGGGTTGTTGTACCCCGAGCATGTGGTACTATAATTTCTAGGGAACATCATCCACCCTCATCATAGGAACACCCATGGTGAATCCCTCGATATTCACCATACCACTACATATACCCCTCAATAGAATGGAGTTGCTGAAAGAATGAACTTGATGTTGATGGAAAAGGAAAGCATGCTTAGTGGTGTTGTAATAGCACAAGAATTATGGGTAGAGGTAGTAGACACTACCCGTTATTTGGTAAATAGATCTCCTTCATCAACACAAATTAACATGACTCCACATGAGGTATGGTTTGGTAATAAACCTTATCTATCACATATTATATTTGTTGGTTGTGATGCATTTTTGCATGCTAACAAGGAAAAGAGGAAAAAGCTGGATAATAAGGAAATCAAGTGTAATTTCATTGGTTACAAGGATGGAATGAAAGGATATAACATGTAGGATCTTGTGATTAGGGAAACAATGTATAGTCAAGATGTGATATTTAAGGAAGTCAGAAGTACTTCCAAAAATGAAGGGGATTAAAGGGAGAAAGAACCAGATAAATTGGTGTTTGAAATGGGGAACAAAGAACATGATTCAAACAAGTCAAATGAATCATATGAAGAGGTGGACTATCATACTCTGAGTGTAAGGAGTTATGGATGAGTAAGGAAAATTTTTGAAAGGTATAATCCACCTTATTTTCATTCTGGATTTGTGTTATATGCCACTGATGATGATCCCAAGTCAATTAGGGAGGCGGTCGACTCGACATAGCATAAACTATGGAAGGAGTCCATGGTTGAAGAAATGGAATCCTTGCATAAGAATGAGACATGGGATTTATTCAATTACCTGATGGAAGGAGATCCATCGACAAAAAGTGGGTGTTTAAGAAGAAGTTGAACACAACAGGTTAAGTCAAGAATTTCAAATCTCGAAAGGGTATTCCCAAGTTGAGGGATTCAAATTTGATGATATTTTATCTCCTATTGCTAATTCAATTCCATAGAGTACTATTGTCTCTGGTTGCAACATTCGATATTGATATAGAGAAAATGTATGTGAAGACAATGTTCCTACATGGGGACCTGGAAGAAGAAATCTACATTAAACAACCTGAAGGATATGCAGTAAAGGGAAAGAAAGAGCTGGTGTGCAAGATGAAGAAATTCCTTTATGGTATAAAGAAAGCACAAAGGATGTGGTACCAAAATTTTGACACATACATCCTTAGATTAGGATTTGTGAGAAGCAAGGTTGATCATTGTGTGTATTCCAAGAAAGAAGGAAATTGCTTCATCTATGTAGTGTAGTATGTCCATGAGATGTTGCTGGTTGGAAACACCATGGATGATATAAAGGAGGTGAAGATGTAGCTATCCTCCAAGTTTGACATGAAGGATCTTAGTGTCGCTAACTTTATTATGGGAATGGAGATCAAGAGAGATCATGCAGCTAGAAAAATTTGGTTAAATCAAAGGAATTGTGTGGAAACAATCCTAAAACATTTTGACATGTAGAAGTGAAAATCGGTCAAGGTACCTATTCATGTAGGGGTAAAACTAATTATTGAACAGTGTCCAAAGACACAAGAAGAAATAAAGGACATGGGATGTGTTCCCTATACTAGTGTTGTTGGTATTTTGATGTATGCAGTGGTATGCACTCGACTAGATATTTCCCATGCAGTGGGAGTATTGAGTAGGTACATGTTGACAACTGAGAAAGAGCACTGGAATATTTTCAAGAGAGTATTCAAGTACTTTTGTAGCAAAACAAATTATGCAATTTGTTACTAAGGGAAACCTAAAAATGATAGGAAAGTGAATGTACATGTATTTGTCAACCCCGAATGGGATGTAGATCTTGATAGAAGAAAGTTGACCAATGGATATGTGTTTAGAATGTTCAATGGAGAAATCAATTGGATGAGTAAGAGACAAACAATAGTATCCTTATCGACAACAAAATATGAATACATGGAAACCACCCATGCAAGAAAGGAAAAAGTTTGGTTGCATAGATTGTGTTTAGGGATTAGGTTTGAAAACAAACCATGATGATAGATTACGAAAGTTAGAGTGCAATTTTCTCATCAAAGAACCTATCTTATCATTCTAGGATGAAGCATATTGATGTACAATACCATYTCRYGAGAGACATGGTGGAAAACAAGAAGGTGCTACTGGAGAAGGAAGCCACTTTGAAAAACATTGCAAACTCTTTGACAAAGTTTGTGAATGATGAGAATTTCTCTTGGTGTAGAGAGGAAATGGACATTGTTTCCTTGGGTCAATAAGAAAATTTTTAGGCTCTCCTATTATTGCAAAGAAGAAAACAAGTGAGAGAATGTTGGGTTGTTATATTATTTGTAGTGGAAACTTAGTCAACCAACTGGCTAGTCAAGAATTATAAACTAGGTGATTGATCAAATGAATGGTTAAGTCAAGTCAAAGGTCGATAGGTGAGTCGATTTGAGGTCAGATGGTATTCGATTGGATGATCAATATTGTAATCGATTGGAGATCGACTAGATGGTGTATTGGTATCTAACTAGTAGTTGACTGGTTCATATCTGGTTGGTATTCGATTGGTGGTAAAAAATTATAACATAATCATGAGATTATCGGGATCATAGCCAATCATCTTCATGGATTTGTAACCATTTTTGGGACTACCAATTAGGGTTTTACATGTTGTATATGCCTATAAATATGGAATTATGTAATATTGTCTAAGAGTTGGTGAAATAGAGGGTTGTGAGTCTATAATGGTCATGAAGATGTAAGCCAAATGGTTTTAGTGTTGTTCTTCTAATAAAGCAAGCAAGTAGGATAATGAATTGTGTCTTAGCTATGGACCAAGGTTATTCATGTAACTCTTTATTCAGTGAATGAATAAGACAATGAAGGAGTCAGAGTCGCTCAAGCATTGTTGGTTTTCCCAGTTAAGGGTTTCCAGGGTAAATTTCTGTGTATTGTGTGTGTGTGTGAGAGAGAGAGTTTGTCATTGATTCCTTTTTTCTTTAATTCTATCTTCTCTCTCCTATTTGGTTTAGTTTCTCTATAGTTTGTGGGAGAAAACTTCACCCAAGTGGAAAAAAAAATGTTCTAGGTACTACAATTGGCACTGTTTTCGAAACCTACATAAACTGGTGTGGATTTAAATATCTGTAAATCAAACACCAAGGATGATAAATATGTGAACCAAAAACCAAAATGTAAATAAAAAGTGCTCAAGTAAAATAATTTAAAATACAACATGTTACAAAAGCATCACGTGGCATTGTTGCCTATGCATACTACTTTTTCAAATATGGCCCATTACAAGGCTCCTGTAAAGGATTCCCTTCATAGTCAACTAACTCATAGGCCCATTTTTGTGATACATGGATCATAATGTAAGGACCATGCCAGAGAGGTTCAAATTTCCCACCCCTAAATTTGCACGATCCTGGTTATAAAACAAAACCAAGTCACCTTCAGTAAAGACTCGAGGATTTTTTTTTTTATCATATTGGGATTTTACACACTTCTTATGAGTATCATTGGAAAGCGCATAGTCTCGGCGATGTTCATCAAGACAGACCAAATAAATGAGATGATATTCCTTGTAAAATGTATCAAGTAGGAATTCTATGGCTAGTTTCAATGAAGGAATGTTTCATTCAATTGGAAATACATTTGCCTCCACTCCATGAATGAGTTGAAAATGTGTGAAACCGGTGGAAATTTTGATTGAGGTTAAGTTGGCCCATAATGTAGAAAAGAGAATAAAATGCTAGTTGGTATTATTATTGCTAACCATCCTCTGTATCATGGTATTCAAGACATTAACGATGGATTCAATGTGACCATTATGCTAAGGATAATAAGGGGACTATATATATATGTGTGTGTGTGTGTGTGTGTGTGTGTGTGTGTGTATTCTGAATGAGATTCGTGATCAGAAAAAAATGTTCTAGGCATATCAAACCCCACAATAATATGGTTGAATATGAAAAAAATTGATGTAGTATCATAGTTGGAAGAGGTAGGCATAACCTCGGCCAACTTGGTGAAGTAGTCAATAGCCACAATGATGTAATTGTGACCGTTAGCCAATGCAAGATTACATGTCATGAAGTTTATACCTCATTTTGTAAAGGGGCCAATAATAATTAGAGGTGTAATGGAGCAAAATGAGTGCACATATTTCAAGTAAAGACTTTAAAAGCATGACCCTTTTGGACTGCTTGAATGAAATCTTCGAATATGGAGAACCAAACGTATCCTACATGAAAAAAAAATTGGGTTGTGGCAATTCTAGAAACATGACTACCACATGCTTCACAATGAAAATCATACAAGACCCTCCCAAATTCATCATGGACTAGGCACTGATGTAATATCAATTATACACCTTAACCATAAATAATATTTCTAATGATGAGATAACTTTTGGCTTGGTGGCGAATACATTGACATTTGTAAGGAGATAGGTGAGGGTTAAATCGTTGGGTTTAAAGATACACTAGGACATATCTATACCAATGATTGAAAGAGTCAATAAGCAATAAACATTCATCTGACAATGACTAGTTAACCAAAACTTCCTCACTATCTCGACGAATATCATAAATTAACTCATCAAAATCCAAGGACTTCTTAGATTATGAGTTAACAAACTTCAAATCAAACACCTGTAATATGACTATCCATTTCAAATATTTCCTCCAATGATTTGTCTAGCCAATATGTGTTGCATTCGGTTGGAGTTTTCTACAATAGTAGTTTTTCAAAGAAGGATATAATGTCTAAGACACTAGACATCATGAAAAATTGTCAAAGACAACTTGCCGACATGAGAGTAACATAATTCAAGGCCAACAAGAACCTTACTAAGGTAATAAAATACATGTAGTACATGTTGCAAACTATCCTCCTAGATTTGCACCATACAAATGATGGATTCAAATGCGGTAAGATATAGAAAAATCCCTTACTATAATTCAGAGTACTTAGTAATGGGGTTGACACTAATGCTTTCTTCAAGGAATCAAACAAGTATTGTTCTTGGTCATCCCATATGAAAGGTACAACTGTAAAATAACCAGCCTACTAAACCAATTAAAATTCCCTGACACAAACAAAATTAACCAAGGGAAACAAGCCCAAAATTTCTTATGCATCAAACAACATATTAAATTTTTTTCAATGAAATCAATCAATAAAATACAACATCCAAATATTCAATTTTCATAGTGGGATTAACCATAAAAAACAAAACATAACACTTATCTGTTTATAAAATATCCAATTGGTTGTGTACAAAGGATGTTCCTCCCAACCGTAGGATTTTTGTTCCATTACTCTCAACAACAAGCCATCCTTAAGCTAGGGCTATGATTTCACAAGGAGGTCTGGCCCTCTTGGTTGTCCACCATCCACACACAACAACCGAAAACCCATGTTCTAACTCCAACAATTCCAATCCACCATCTCTCTCTTTCCGTCAAGCTACATAACCCAAGGACTAGGATATCATTCTCTACCACATAGTCCCTCAGGCTATCTCACTTCCCTCCAAGGATATAGCTCAAGGTTGGATAAGAAATCTCACGGCCGGGGACTCCAGGAATATCAATTGTAACAAGAGTTCTCACCACAACATTCTCAATGATATTGAGTAGTTTCCTCAACAAGAAAATCACTTACAAGAACACAACCTACATTTCTAACAAATAACTTGGCCCAACAAAGTTATCCTTCCATGGCTAGTATGGTTGGTGCTCTTTCCTAGAACCAAGCCCTCTCTCTAGATACCCACAAAATACTCATAAAATTTTTCCCAAAAACCCACTCAAATTTATTTTTCTTTCATGCAAGCCTTGACTCTCACATTTCCCAAAAAGTGGTTGTACTCAATCCATGCTATCATAAATTAGTGAGATCACTTTTCCCACCAACCACTCTTAAATGCATCCCATAGTTGTTTTGATAATTCAATGGAGGTAAACATTAATATTATAATGGCTCAGATTATTAGGTATGTGGAATCCCTTTGTCCCCCTCTCTTGTGGAATCATAAC
>JASDQU010243786.1:20597-39523 GCA_032191745.1 Picea mariana | reverse complement strand
AATAAAATACAACATCCAAATATTCAATTTTCATAGTGGGATTAACCATAAAAAACAAAACATAACACTTATCTGTTTATAAAATATCCAATTGGTTGTGTACAAAGGATGTTCCTCCCAACCGTAGGATTTTTGTTCCATTACTCTCAACAACAAGCCATCCTTAAGCTAGGGCTATGATTTCACAAGGAGGTCTGGCCCTCTTGGTTGTCCACCATCCACACACAACAACCGAAAACCCATGTTCTAACTCCAACAATTCCAATCCACCATCTCTCTCTTTCCGTCAAGCTACATAACCCAAGGACTAGGATATCATTCTCTACCACATAGTCCCTCAGGCTATCTCACTTCCCTCCAAGGATATAGCTCAAGGTTGGATAAGAAATCTCACGGCCGGGGACTCCAGGAATATCAATTGTAACAAGAGTTCTCACCACAACATTCTCAATGATATTGAGTAGTTTCCTCAACAAGAAAATCACTTACAAGAACACAACCTACATTTCTAACAAATAACTTGGCCCAACAAAGTTATCCTTCCATGGCTAGTATGGTTGGTGCTCTTTCCTAGAACCAAGCCCTCTCTCTAGATACCCACAAAATACTCATAAAATTTTTCCCAAAAACCCACTCAAATTTATTTTTCTTTCATGCAAGCCTTGACTCTCACATTTCCCAAAAAGTGGTTGTACTCAATCCATGCTATCATAAATTAGTGAGATCACTTTTCCCACCAACCACTCTTAAATGCATCCCATAGTTGTTTTGATAATTCAATGGAGGTAAACATTAATATTATAATGGCTCAGATTATTAGGTATGTGGAATCCCTTTGTCCCCCTCTCTTGTGGAATCATAACCCCCCATCGTTACCATCCCTCTCGTAACACAACTGTAGATTTATTTTTATTAATTATTTTCAATGTATAGAATACATAGCTTAGTCCTCATCAATGTTGATCATTATAGGCCCTTCGACCCAAAACATATCGGTTCACTAGCCTAAATTACATATGTACAATTAAATTATAATTTATGAGGATCAAAATTGGGGATGTTACAACACCCTTCTTCAAAAGTCACATAAAACCTTTCACAATCTCCACCTAATTAGTGATAAATCGTTGCAAATTTGTTTCCTTCCCCTACAGACTTTGAAGTTGTCAAATGGTATGAGAGGGAGCAAATTGAACTATTGCCTCAACCTTAAGAGGATCAACCATGATCTCAAATTTGGACACAATGAAGCCAAGAAACCTCTTGGATATCACAAAAAATATGCACTTATGTGGATTCAAACAAATATTATAGTGTTGACATAGTGTGAACACAACAAAAAGGTGAGGCAGATGGTCAACCCGACTCTTCGACCAAGCATCTAAGTCATCCAAACGCGCTTCAAAAATGTGTTTGATGATGTAAAAATCATATTACATTTCCCATTGAAAAGTGGCTCCAACATTTTTAAGACCAAATGACATCTTTTGATAGGAAATTGTCCCCCAAGGATAATTAAACGTCGTTTTGTGTTGGTCTTCTCATTTTATCTAAATTTTATTATAGTTGAAGAAACCATCCATGAAAGAAAATATCTTATTGTCGATGCATACATCAATGGTAAGTTTTAAACCTTTTATAGTAATGCAATGCACACACAGATTCTTAAAAACAGAAAATAATGCAATCACAAACACACATATACATGGATATTTACCCTCGAAATTCAAACTGGGAAAATAAACAACTTATTTATAGCCACACCTCTAATTCTTATTCATCATCATCCAATTTCATTATTTATAATACAATATATATAGGAACACACGACATTCAAAACCCCTAATCCATTGACTTGGATTAGAATACAATCCTAATTCCTTAACCAGAATTAGAAAACCATGGGCTAAGCCACAAATCTGCCCATGCACCATAAAACCACCAAAAGTGAAAACCCTGTGCTGAAAACCGCTGAAAACATATGCAAAAACCACCCCAAAATAATTGTGGTCTCCAACCTCCTATAACCCCCCAGATGAGGGGGGTTGTCACTCTCCTGTGACCTCCCCACTGTGCTCGACACAACGAAGCATATGGGGTTGATCATGCAAATAATATAACACATACCCAACATCAATGGTATAATAAATGAACAATGTAAGATAATTATCCTTTGGATATGCTTTGTTAAGGTCCCTAAAATCAATAGAAATGTGTATGTTATCTTGTTTCTTATCAATGGGAAATGGGTTGGAAACCCACTCTTTCAAGGGAACTAGGTAAATGAAACCAACACAAATAAATTTGTATACTTCTGCCTTGATGGAAGTTTTCTTCTTTTGATTAACTGGTTGTAGCTTCTATTGAAAAGTCTTAGCATTGTCATAAATTTTGATTTCATGCTCAACAATCTAGGGGTCAATGCATTCCTCGTATGACCAAATGAAAACTTCATGAAACTCTTTGAAATGGGTAGTAGGACTCTAACATGATAGACAATATCTAGTTGTGACACCACTAATTATGAATCCAATTTGACAAATAACCTATGAATGTTGAGAGCAATGTATTTGGAAATAAGTTTGATGAATGCACTATATTCTGCAATGTTATTGGTTGCAGGATTGAGGCAAGCACCCCTTGAAATCACAGGTTGGTTTGTGAGAGAAAAAATCACCCAAGCAATAGAAGCAATGTTATGGGTACTATGGATGGTGTTGTTTGTGAACCTACATAAATGGGTGTGGATAAAAACATCTACAAATAAAGCACCAAGCATGATAATCATGTGAACCAAAAACTAAAAAGTAAATAAAAAGTGTTAAAGTAAAAAACTTTAAAATACAACATGTTACAAAATCATCAAATGGCATTGCTACCTATGCATAATACTTTTCATATATAGCCCATTGTGAGGCTCCTGCAAAGGATTCCCTTCATACTCAACTAACTCATAGGTCCATTTTTTCAATACACGACTGAAAATGTAACGACCACACCATAGAGGTTCAAATTTCCTATCCCCTTACATTTCATGATCCTAGTTATAAGGCAAAACCAAGTCATCTTTAGCAAATACTCAAGGATGAACATTTTTATCATATTGGACTTTTACATGCTTCTTATGAGTCTCATTGACAAGTGTAGTGTCTCAACGATGTTAATCAAGATGTGCCAAATAAATGAGACGTTCTTCCTCAGTAGAGGTATTAGGTAGGAATTACATGGCTAGTTTCAATGAATAATTCTTCATTCAATTGGAAGTACTACCTCCACTCCATGAATAATTTGAAAAGGTGTGATATCAGTGGTAGTTTTGACTGAGGCTTGGTAGGCCCATAATTCAAAAAGGAGCATCAAATTCTAGTTGGTCTTGTTCTTTCTAATCATGCTCTGTATCATGGTCTTCAAAGTGTTATTTATGGCTTTAACTTGACCATTATATTGAGGATATTAAGGGAACGAGTTTTCTTGCTAAAAACCCAACTTGGCCACTAATTCGGTCATCATCTTATTCTGAAAATGAGACCCATAATCAGTAACAATCATTTATGGCATGCTAAAATTAGAAATAATACGGTTGAATATGAAAATCATTTATGTAGTACCATCATTAGAAGAGGTAATCATAGCCCCGACCCACTTGATGAAGTAGTCAACTACCACAATGATGTAATTTTGACCATTAACCAATGTAGGATTACATGTCATTGCCTTGGAGAAGATTAGACATTAAATCAACAAAAGCCAAGTATTTATTGGATTTCAAGGTAGAAAAATCTAAATTGAACACCTATTAGATGACTCCCCATTTCAAATATTCCCCCTCAATGATTCATCCAGTCAAGATGTGTTGCATTGGGTTGCAAATTTCTAGAATAGTAGTTTTTCAAAGAAGAATATAGTGTCTACGACATTGGACAACATGAACCACTTCCAAATCCAGCTTCTTGACCTAGGAGGAACAAAGTCTGAGACCAACAATACCCTTAATAAGGTAATAAACCACATTTTTGTGTAGTGAACTATCCTCCTAGATTGGCACCAAATCAATGGTGGATTCATATGTGGCAAGATATAGAAAACAATCCTCACTTTATTCTAGAGGAATCAATAATGGGGATGATACTAAGGATTTATTTAAATAATAAAATGACAAATTTTCTTGGTTATCCCATATGAAAGGCACACCCTTCTTCAAAAGGTGCATAAAACCTTTCTCAATCTCCACATAATCAACAATGAATCATTGAATTTTTTTTTCCTTCCCCACAAACTTTGAAGTTGTTGAATAGTACTTAGGGGAGGAAACTAAACTATTTCCTCAACCTTAAAAGGATCAACCATGATCCCAAAATTGTACACAATGAAGCCAAGAAGACTCTCAGATGTCACAAAAATATGCACGTATGTGGATTCAAATGAATGTTATAGTACCAACATCAAGTGAATATGGTGTTGTTCCAGAGTCTGTACTTAAGGCTTTAAAAAGTACAGTGTCTAGGCATCTAAAAGTTAGTAAGATGTAAAAAGAGAGGAGAGTATACCTTCGGGAAAGGAAGCTAGGGTTGATTTCTAGGTTGTCGTTGTCTGGCTTCCAACTATTCCTGGATGTTTATATCCCTTTCAATTGCAGCCCATGAACGTTCAAGTTCTACCTGAGTATTAGCCGTTTTAAGTATGGTATCAAAGAGATTTAAAGTGATATGGGTTTGATCTGTCAAGCCGGGTTCAATATTGGGTTGTCTTACAACAGGGACAGTCATAGAGGAACAAAAAATTTAAAGAAATCCAAAAGTTTTTATGCTGTATCAATTTGATTTTATAAAAGAGAACTTTAGAAATCAATATTAAAAGCACATTGTAAACCAAAGGACTTTTTCTGTAACTATGTTATATTTGAAATAAATGGTGTATGAATTATGGGAAAAACATTAAGCTGTCTATAGAATAAGGCTCCTATCAAGAGAGAATCCCACTCCATAAACAGGAGAAGAAAATAAGTTAAGAAATGGTCCAATGAAGCATAAAATATGACAACCTAAATATTTATAGGTCTTGTACCTGCTAGTAGTCGATATAGAGGAAAAATTGTAAACAATAGATAGCTAAACATTAATCACTGCAGTAGAAGTTTTACTAAATTGCAATGCAACCTTCATCAGATGTATATAAGTGAAATAAGAAAGAATATGAAATAACAGAGAGAACAAACTCATAATACAGTAGTGACAGAATTAGGAATCTCCGAATTGCTTTGTATTAATTCTCCGAAAAGAGACAGTCTCTATTACAATTAATCAAAAAGGTCCAGCCTTTTTTCTTTCTTCAAAATGTATATTTATACAAATTTTTATGCGCTGGAATCTCAATAGTTCCAGAGGTTTTCGGTTACAATCAAAGGAGTCAAAATGTTTCGTTTCTTTATCTCCGTTCTTATCTGGTACCCGAAACCTACCTCTTCGCATGCTCCTTGCAAATAACGCACTTCTCCACCAGCTGTGATATCAACTTAGATGGCTCTGCTTGATTATTTGCCTCAAAAATATAGCAGTCTTTCATCAATAGCGGCAGCTTTCCTTCCACCTGTTGATCTTTGGCATTGATAGAGCATAACAATATACTTGGTTTAATTAGCCATTTGTCTATTTGCACTATGTCTGTTTGAGTTATTTGTGATATTTCGGCTAATTCTCTTTCTTCATTTTCCTTGATATTTAGCATATATTTAGCTGTATCGATCTGACCCAGTATCTCCATGCCACTTTCACCATCAGAACCCAACCAAATATCATTTAACAAACCGAAAATTTCTTTGCAATATTTCCTTAGCTTCGTAGCTTGTTCTTTGCCTTTAGATATATTTCGCTCCCATTCTTTCAATAATATATTACCCCTGGTCTGCTCTGCGATGGGAAAACTAGAACTACTGCTTGTTTCCCTTCTCGTTGTGGCTATAATAGCCTTCTGGAATGCCACCTGAGCTGCTCCAGCATCCCTTTCTTTAAGAGAGAGGTTTTCCAACACCTGATCAATGAGTTGGAAGCTACTTTGAATTGTTTCTACTTTAACAAGCAGACCCTACTGCGTCGCCGATAACCTTTTTCTGATCTCTATTGCTTGGGATTGAAATATCCCGATATTGATTACCTAGCTTTCGGCGAATTCTAGTTTGGCCCGAAGCTAGTCTATCAATTCTCCCTGCTGGCTTATCTGAGTTTGACTCATCTGAACCCTCAACTGTGTCTGTTCGAGATCGACTTTAAGCCACTTGATTTCTTTTTGATCTTCTATTCTTGCTTGCTCTAAAGTTGTTCTCTCCTGATCTTTAGCAGCAACTTCTGTTGTAGCTAGTTTAGCCTCTAGCGTCTTGATCAAATGATTTTTTTGTTTTAGCTGATCTTTTAGGGTCCCGACTGAATATTGGTTCGCCGTGGCGAAATCCCCCAATGTTCCTGCTATTTGAGTCATGAATTCTTCTTTCTTCATATTTCTCCCATCGGTTAAAATTTTAAATTTCTTAGAGACAGTACCTGCCTCTTGGTAGAGTTCTTGTCTCACAACCACCTTCCTCTTCTTATCGAAGAAGAATTCATTCAGAGGTATCTCTTCTACTGATATAGGTGTCAATTTTTCACCCAAAATCCAACCTGCGTCCGGGATTTCCTTTGAAGACTGTAGGGGGGTAATGGAGGCGATGGGATTGCTGACCTGTTTAGAAGATTTCCCGGGAGTAATGACCGAAGTTGGCTTGCTTGGAGGATCGGAAACCTCGGCTTCCTATTTTGGGCCCCCAACTTTCTCTTCTTTATCCTGTTGTTCTTCTTGGCCGGGTGCCGAATCTTTGGATCCTTCGGCCTTTGTTTTCTGAACCTCTACGGTCGTCGGATCTTCACCCCGTAATACTGGAGGAAGGCAACTCCGCCTATGCTCTTGGAATTTGACAACATCGGCCCTCTCTTTAGGCGACAGGGCTTGCATTCGAGCCAAAACCTCGTCATAATATTTCACGCCTTGGAAAATATCGTCATGAGGCGAATTCTCGTGCTCAAATATTTTAAGGCCACAGCTGGCCAAATGATTACTCACGACCCTGTGTGGATCATGTTTCTTGAATTTGATGTGAACCAAATTTATGTCTTCTAGGGCTGCTACCTCAACCTTTGCATGCCTGAAGTCTGATANAAAAGGTGGCCATACCTTTTTTGAAAACCCTTTCAGTTCTTTACTTATATCGCCAATTACGGTTTGCCTGGCGATCTCACGACAAGCCAACCTGTTGGGTATAAGTAAGGGTAAAGCATGCAGAGGGATGGAAGCACTGAAAACCTTGATGTATGAAAATTCTTTCTCCACGTACCAATCGGCCACTCTTCTTAAATTTGTCATGATGTTCTCCGATATCCTGGGTGGTAGATTACCGAAGATGGCAACATGCATCAGTACCATTACCCAGTTGAAGATCTTGTGTACGAAATCCAAAGCCTTGTCCTCCCAAAGCTTAGAATGGTACACATGGACTGGCTCAACATCCGATGGAGCCCAACTCCAATATATCAAGGGAAAAGGTGTCATGGAACATATTGCGTCCATGAGATATGCAGACATAAAAAATGAAGCAGCTTTCCTGTTCTCTTTCCGTGTCTGATATTCTGTAATCTGACTGGTCAGACTATCTGATAACATTTTGGCCCAGTCAAAAGAAAAGCCTTCTGCTACTGCATATATCAAAGGCACCCATGGGAGGAAAAAATGCGTGGTGTCTTCCCTCTCGTACAATCTACAGGTCATCATTACTACGTATTTGAACTGTGGTTCCAAAGAAGATATGGAAAAATTCCATTGTTGTCTACCCTGAACTTCGCTGGGTGTGAGACCCAATCCTTGATCAAATCAGATAAAATTTTCGCATATTGCTCGCATTCCTTCTGTTTAAAACCCTCTAGAAACTATGCATTGTATGTGAAGTCCGACGTGGGTGGTAACTTGTACATCGTCTGTAAGTTTTCTGGTCTAAAGGTCCCAACAATGACCTTCTACTCGCTGATGATGGTTCTGGTAGGGATGTCTACATGATCTAGCACCCATCGGATCATGTCATAGTAAGGCAGAAGGCGTGGCCTGGCCGCTACTTTGTGCATCTCTGCCTGGATGGCGATCTTGTATTTGGTAGTCATGTCGTCTTTCTCGTTGTCACTAGAATTGTCTGAACAATTCACCATATCTGATTGCAAAACCTCTGAGACGTATGACCAGGTTAGTATGGAATCAACGCTTCGAGGTGAAGTGTCCGAAACATTATCAGAACCTTTTCCTGAAACCTCAGTGCTTGCCTTGGATTCTTTTCATGAGGCCATGACAGGGGATTGTAACTTAGCTCTTCTGCAATAAAAATGCGTATACATATAGAAGTTAGCTTACTGAGAAAACTTCTCTGTGTGGAATAGAAATGAATCTTTATGAATGAAATAGGAAGTAAAAGATCTATATCTTCGAACATTTAACATATCAATGTCCTTACGAACAGAACAGTCCAATCATATTTAGATAGAGGTTTTGGCAATAAAAACCATATCCTTACTTTGTCGTTTCGCCTTATTTCCAATTAATGCCATAAAATTCGACGGTTCATGGCACAAGCTGGCGTAAGGAACATTTGAAATTACCTCGTAAACTGTGCATTACTATCATTTGCATTAAACATTGATTATGCTGGCTTGGCTTCCCTAATCAGGATTTAAATTAACATCTCGACATTCGACGTATCGAGGCTTTTAACTCTAACCTTTCGAGCCTCTAAAACCCGAGATTGCGATGATTAGATTTAATTAAGCAAGGATGTAAATAGGATTAAGTGTTTTAATTGATTATGCTTTAATTTATATCGTGACTTCACGGCTCGGGACTTCGAAGGTATAGTTTTCGGGAGGAATGTATGATGAGTTGCGAAATCCCAAGAAACTTAAATCATGGTCAAAACTAATCAACCCTGACTCTAACCTGGGTTACTTAGGTAAAATTTTCGTGGCTTCGTCTTTAGGAATTTTAGTGGTAATGTTTTAGGAGAGAGTGAACATCGAGACATGAAATCCCGACAGTACTTGACTGGGGTTTACATGGTCCCACTCTTAGCTTTCACCTGAGGTAAGCTTTTAAAACTTTTCGAGACCTCGCACATCAGGGTTTGTAAATCTTGTGACTTGTAACTCCCGAAGAGTGATATTTGAAGGTACAAAAAGCAACAACCTTCGTTTAACGATAAAAAGTGGTAACTTATGAAACATCACCTCCCCCGCTATTTTGCATGTCGAGACTACTGAGATTTTCAGTAGGTGAATGTCACGCAGCGAAAAAGAACTTAAGAACCGACATTTGACTTTTAAAATAGATTTGAACCAAATGAAAAAGGAAACTCCAACATATGGCATGAAGGTGAGATGCATGGTCAACTCAACTCTTGGACAGAGCAACTAAGTCATCCAAGTACGCTTCAACAATGTGTTTGATGTCATGAAAAGCATATGAAATGGCCCACTAGAAAATGGATCTACCATTTTTAAGATCAAACAACATATTTCAATAGGAAAATACCCTGTTCATTTAGGTTTCTGTGGTGAGAAATATGTTCAGAATTTGTCGGAAGATCCACAGTGTTAATGACATCTTGTCATCGACAAGATGTTGGTCTTCCAATTTTATCTGAATCTAATTATAGACAAAGAAACCATCCATTCATCGATGATCTGATCAATGAATGGGGTAGGATAATTTTCCTTTGTATAGTATTTTTTAAGGTCCCTAAAATTAGTACAGACGTGTATGATACCTTGTTTCTTATCAATATGAAATAGGCTGGAAACCCACTCTATCAAGGGAACTAGGTAAATGAATCCAACATGAAGCAATTTTTCTACTTCTGCATTGGTGGCAATTTCCTTCTTTGGATTAACTAATCATAACTTTCATTGAATAGGCTTAGTATTGTCATAAGTTTTGATTTCATGCTCAACAATCTAGGGGTCAATCCCTTCCTTGTATGACTCGGTGAAAACATCATGAAAATATTTGAAAAGGGGAGTGGGATTTCTAACATGATAGAAATTATTTAGTTGTGACACCAATAAGTGTGAATCCAATTTGACAAATAACCCGTGGATGTCAAGATAAATGGATTTGGAAATAATTTTGATGATTGCATGCTATATTCTACAATGTTATTGGTTGCGAGACTGAGGTAGGTTTCCTTTGGACTCACAAGCTATTTTGTGGGAGAAAAAAATCATGCAAGCAACATAAGAAACATTCTGAGTACTATGGATGACATTTTTTGTGAAACCTGCATAAATGGGTTTGGATGTCAACATTTGCAAACCAAACACCAAGCATGATAAGCATGTGAACTAAAAGCCAAAAATGTAAATAAAAAGTGATAAAGTACAAAACTTTAAAATACATGTTACAAAAGCATCATGTGGCATTTTTTTTCTTATGTATAATACTTTTTCAATGAGATCCCATTGCAAGGCTCCTGCAAAGGATTCCCTTCATAGCCAACTAACTCATAGGCCCATTTTTGCAATACATGTCTCACAATGTAAGGACCATACCACAAAGGTTCAAATTTCCCAAACCCTAAATTTTCATGATCTTGATCATAAACTAAAGCCAAGTCAATTTTAGCAAAGAATCGAGGATGAACATCTTTATCATAATGGGCCTTGACACACTTCTTATGAGTCTCATTGGAAAGCACAAAATCTCGACAATGTTCATCTAGACATTCCAAATAAATGAGAGTTTCTTCCTCGGTAGAGGTATCAAGTAGTAATTATATGGATACTTTCAATGAAGGAATTTTTCATTCAATTGGAAGAACTCTCCATGAACAACTTGAAAATGTGTGAAATCGGTGGTAGTTTTGACTAAGGTTCGGTAGGATCATAATGTAGAAAACAAATCAGATGCCATTTGATCTCATTATTTCTAACCATCCTATGTATCACATTCTTCAAAACTTTATTGATGGATTCAACTTGACCATTAGAATAAGGATGGTAAAGGGACGAGTTTTCTTTCCAAAAACCCAACTTGGCCACTAATTCGGTCATCATCTTATTTTGAAAATGAGACCCGTGACCAATAACAATAATTTTTGGCATTCCTAACATGGAAATGATATGGCTGAATATGAAAAGTTTCAATGTATTACCATACCATCATTAGAAGAGGTAGGTATAGCCTTGACCCACTTGGTGAAGTAGTCAACATCCACAATGTTGTAATTGTGACCATTAGTTGATGCATGCTTACATGTTATGAAGTATATCCCCCAATTTGTGGGATATACTTCAAGTATGCAAGTGAACAGATTTCAACTTAGTTAGCTTCAGTAATGACAATTTTTGTTCTTACCATTAGAATAATCACCTAGAACGAACATGCCCTCAGTGGGTCAACTCTATGACCCCGGTGATAAATTAGTTGCTAGATCAACATAGTTTGGATGATGAGAGCCATGCACAAGCTCCTGCTGATGTTATTGATGAAGCTCCCCAAGAATCTGCTATTCCCTTTTGGGATTGGTGCCTAGAATTAGACGATGAACAGATTGAGGAAATCCTTTCCAAAGATATGCAAGTTGTCAAAGATATTGCTCCAAAAGGTTATAACTTACA
Organism: Picea mariana; assembly: GCA_032191745.1. NCBI lineage: Eukaryota > Viridiplantae > Streptophyta > Pinopsida > Pinales > Pinaceae > Picea > Picea mariana. The sequence continues at coordinate 27,848 of JASDQU010243786.1, read as the reverse complement.
CAACAAAGGTCTAGTACCTAACACTCCTTCCTCCAAAGAATATAACCTCCCTCTTAGGAAAATAACTCCACCCCCTGTCCTTCCAAAACAAAATGATGTGACCCAAGGGAAAAATTATAATAAAGCTGAAAAAACCATCTTAGGAAATAAAGATAAACCAAGCACATCTGGTTCATCTGGGAATGATGGTAATAATAACTTGACAATGAACAATAAAAATGTAGTTGAGAAAAAATATGGTCATACTATCTGTTAGTCTCTAATTTTGTCTTGGTTTAGTGAGAAACCCTTGTCCTAAACCCTCCTTACCCATTCTTCATTTTTTGTTTTCAATCAATTTCAATTTTTCGATTTTGGTATTTTGTGGTTTGCATTACAGTCTTTGATAATTTATTTAAGTATGATTTTGAAAACACATTGTTTAAAATTGAGGTGTCTCCTTATATGCCGTTTGAATTTCAATTTTCAAGTTTTGCTAAGTTGTTAAACGCGCTACGGGAATAAGCCTATTCCCGTAGCGCCAAATAATCATGCCATGATATGTGCTTGCCATCTCGATTTCGTTTTGATGACACAAATCGTGGATTGAGAGTTCGCATGCATCCACGAAAGCTTGGCAATCATTTCCAAATCTAACAGTTTCATAATCTAATTGCTGTGTATGCGTGCAGGACTCATTTCAAATTACCCGTTGCTTGATGATCATTATATGTTACCTGTTTGAGTTGGCTTATTTCAGGCTTGTAGTGAGGAATGCAGGTATCCATTCAAATCAATGGTATACATTAACAATTGCAGGTGGCGAATTTGGAACCCGAGGATGACAGTTGCAGAATTGTGTTTGATGGCACCAAAGAGGAGCGGATAGGTTGCCAAAATAGAACCAGAGGGTGCTGAACTTCTTGAAGCCTATCCTCAGATGTCTCAAAGGTTCAGAGATGTCGGGTGGTTTGAGGTTCTCACCACTTTTTAGGGTTACAATGAGCAGGTTTCCATGGAGTTCTCTCTGAATTTCGATGGTCACGAGGTCGAAATCGGTAAGATGTTGATGCTAGTGATAGAGCAGACTATCGCAAGGGCTTGCAGGCTCATGGTTGGAGGGGAAAGATGGTGGAAGAAAGAGTACATGGTTACTGAATTTGTAAATCAATTCCTCCTTCCAGATAAGAAAAATCCAGATTGGAGAAGGGGAATACCTCGCAGCTGGGTTCGACCCGAATGGCACACTGCTCTGGTCGTGATTCACAGGTACATCACCTGCGAAGGAAGGTTTTCATTGGTCTATATCTACCATATCAGAATACTAATGCACTTAAATGGTGATTACCCTTTAAATATCCCTTATTTTCTACTTAAAAGCTTGACAAATATGTCCAAGAAAGTGCAGTCACTTTCTACCAATGCTAAAAGCAGTCTTTTCCATCAAGTTTTGATTAAAACCCTAGTCATGTTTGCTTTGAACGAATTACAGAAGTCCTGGAGCTGGCTCACGCAATCCTTAAACCCTATCACTCAGTCCAATAATCAGAAGAAAGGCAGAGGGAGGAAGACCATCACACAGAGCCGAGATATTTCTGATGAAAACCTTGTGAAAGATGAGTCTTGTGATATCAAGGTGACTAGGAGGAGCAGAAGTAAAAGACCTATATGGGAGCCCAAAATTGAAACGTTTCCTGAGGAAGATGCTAAAGGGGAAATAGATTCAGATAATGATCTTGTTGCTCAAACTACAGTCAAGCTTGAAATGCCATCAACCAGCAAAAGAAGTGTTGCAACCAAAGGGAAAAAGGTTAAAGGTGTGTGTGTATCACAGAAACCTTGAAGAAATATGACTAGGGTTATCAACAAGTATAGGTTGAAGTCAAAGGAAATGTTCAATCTGTCAATCAAAGAAGAAAACACCATAATCATAGAAGATGATTCTGAGAATGATGAAGCAAGTAACAGGAAAAGGGCAAAAAGGACCCCAATGCCCAAGAAATCTATCATCAAAGGAAAAAGAATACTTACACCATCTACAGGCCCTATAACAAGAGCCTTAACTAGATTAGCAAAATCTAAAGAGATGGCTAAAGGCATCAGTGAATTCCCTGAAGAAAAATAGGATTACTTGGAAGACTCAGATCACTTACCAGATGTACCTGGAGCTTTAGATTCATCAAGTTCCGAGGAAGAACATATCTCAAAATTAGTCTCAAAGTACCAGGTTAAAGCCAAGGAACCTAGTGTTGCCTTAAACCTGAATGAAACTACACCTTCTGAAGAATGCTCAGGATTCAGAGTTAAGATTAGAACTGATAAGGAAAAGATCAAGGAATTTCAGAAAACAATAAGACAATTAAAGAAGGAGAAGGCGCAGATAGAACAGTGGAATGCTCGCCAGCAAGAAAGGATTCAAGGTCTTAAAAAGAAGAAGAAAGATAAAAGGGCATTGCTTAAAGAACTCAGGGAGATTGATTTCAGACTCTATTGGCACAATGTTGTGTTAACCACAAAGCTCAAGCAGAAAAATGCCAAAGCCACTACTGTGATTATATCCTAAAGGTAACATGGAGATTTGTTACAATCATGTTTAAATGTTTTCCAGGGAATATGGCAAAGCCTACTCATTTTGGTCAATGAAATGCTAAGACTTCGATATGTTTTACAGAATCAAACAAAATTCCTATTTTGTAGAGTCAAATGTAATGCTGGCAATATTTGCTATATAAAGCTGTTGAGCTGTGATCTATTTTGGGGTAGTAGAAGCTCTTTTTGGGTGAAATACCTTAGGAGTTAGATACTTTTCGATTCTAGTCATTAAAGGCTGTACTAGATGATAGGATCTGGAAGTTTTATAGATAGTTTAAATAGACAGAAGAAAGACCATGTTCTGGTTGAAAAATTGGAGATCCAGAGAACCTTTTTGTGGAACTCATTGTAAAAGGAATTTATGTTCAATTGACACTTAATAGAAAAGGAATATGGATGGTTAGACATTCTTTTTTCTACTCTGTTATTTCTTTATTCATGCTTGAATTCATTATTCAGATTGCAATGCATTTTGATTCTTGACTGTTAATTTATACAATGAAAATTTTGTTGTAGAGATAATTTTCAAGTTATGATATCAAGCTGATAGTCTTGTTTCTTTATGATATATTGATATCTTATTTCTTATTGATATATTGAGACGAGAACTCTTGTGAAGTTGACAAATTGAAGACTTCATCTTCCTTTTTCTTAAATTGGTTTAGTCCATCTATGTGTCTACCTATTATTCAGCCAGTGGGATATGCTATGTTTTGATCTTGATTTTCATGTCATGCTATAATCTTGACCCAGTTCTCAACCACCCTACAAAAACCAAATCATAAAACCTTAAAAATACTTTGCAATAAATGAATGATGCCCTAGCTTGCCCTCTCACAGTTAAGTGCAACTTTAGGGACTAACACTATCAACAACCTTGACTACAATGTAATTGAAGACATGAAGAAAACAAAATCAAATATTTCCATGTTCAATATCTGTTCCTTAACCTAGAAACACGAGCTCCTATGCGACGCTTTCAAGCCTCATGATACTCAGAAAGGAAATGTCGCTACTACTGAAAGAATCATCCCCGAAAGTGATGCACATGAGATACACAATGTAGAAATAACAACAACTATAAATGCTGCAAGCATAGGCGCCTTTTCAAAATCTTAGGTACCACCTTTTCTGCTCACGTATGGAATTTTTAATTTAAATGTACACATTTGTTTAGCATATTTAGGCACCTCTTCCAATATCATGCCTTTTTCCATTTGCCAAAAAATAAATGTTGTTCCTAAAATAACAAAAACCAAGATTATACAACTAGACATGACAAATGCTAAAGTAAAAGGTGAACTCAGAGATGTCTTAATCAAGTTATCATCTGACCCTAGGGTTCATTATAAAATAAACATAGTTTTTGTAGACATACCAAAGATTTATATTTTCTCTTAAGCAAATATTGGTCAACCAAACTTCAATGTTATTTTTCTACTGATTGGTATCATTTGTGGCTTCCTCATAAAGGTAAATCCAATCAAATTTGTGTAAACAATGAGGCACACAATGATGAAACTGGAAGGTAAGAATGAACTCATAATCTTTTCCCATTCTGTTTTAGGTAATTACTTTTTCAAAACTGACTACGGTTTTTATGAAGCAGAGACATCTGAGATACCATCAGAATTACAATCAGGACTCCACCCATGAATCCATAATAGAGCCTGTCCAATACTAACTAACTTAGTATTTAGTTCAACTAACAAGACCAAACTTCATGATATGTGGACCATGTTCTTCGTTGGCTCTAAAACACAAGATGCAACTGGAGTAGGATGTGTTCTAATCGATCCTAGTCAAGGAAAAACACTTATATCATGCCACTTAGAGTTTGAATGTACCAACAACACCACATAATATGGAGCCTTAGTTCAGGGCCTTAAAAAATCCATTTATCTTCATGTTAAATATCTTAAGGTGTTTGGTGATTCCAAAATCATTGTTCGACAGGTAAGAAACACTATTCATTATCTGTCTTCCCATTTAAAGGATTATCAACAAGAGGTATGGAACCTACTTTATTTGTTTGATGTATTCAATATTTCTTCTATACCTCATGATCAAAATATAGATGCAGATGTATTGGCCAATGCAACATCTAGATTTATGCCCCATGATGATGGTTTTTCGATTGAAATGATGTTCAAGCCCACTGTACCGGACAATATCACAAGTTGGAGAGTATTCGATAGCCACTCACAGATTATCAATTTTCTTACTAGTTCGGACATGTTCCAAGATTAAGTGATCGATGAGGAGGTACATCAACAAGAGTTACAAATTTATCGGGAAGAAACCAATAAGGTAAAAACAAATTGTGTTCCAAAGAACGTTTTGACTCTTAAGAAACTATTTGATCTACAATCTAAGATTAGGAGGCCAGCCAATCCGATGACCAAAATTTGTACTATGATGCATTTCTTGGTCAAACTGGGAGCTTTTGAACAACCCAAATATGTCAATTTAGGCACATGTTGTTCATATACGAAAAAACGCACGTTCTTTGAACTTTTTAAGAAGTATCGATATGTTTTTTCTTGGACGTATCATGATCTGAAAACATATGACATGCGGATAATACAACACATGATTCCTATCAAGGAAGGTGTCAATCTGTTTCGGAAAAATCTCAAAAAGATGCATCCAACTCTTGAACCTATTATACATAAAGAATTAAAGAAATTGTTGGATGCCCACATTGTTTTTAAAGTAAAAAATTCAACTTAGGTTTCTAACATGGTGCCCGTGATAAATAAGTCAGGAGAAATAAAAATTTGTATAGATTTCATAAATCTAAATCGTGCTTCTGACAAAGACAACTACTCATTTCCCCCAATAGAGTAAATCCTGTAACTCATCTCTAGATATGAGCTATTATCTCTATTAGACGAGTTTTCAGGATACAATCAAGTTCTCGTAGCAGAAACCAAACGATTAAAAAACACATTTCGAACTAAATGGGGAACATATTCTTACAGAAAGATGACCTTTGGTTTAATGAATGCATGATCTACCTTCCAAAGGGAAATGAATATTTCTTTTAAAGGATTAATCAGTCAAAGCATGGTGGTTTACATGGACAATGTTACCATTTATTCAAAAAAATGAGAAGACTATCCGAAACAGATTTTTGAACGATGAAGAAAATATGGGATTTTTCTAAACCCCAAAAAGACCATCTTTGTTGTTTCAGAAGGCATTTTGTTAGTCCACATAATTTCTAAAGACAAAATTTCGGTGGACCCAGAAAGAAACAAGACTATTCTACAAATTCCTCCACCACACAAAAAGAAATCTATGCAATCGTTCTTTGGAAGAATCAACTTTGTAAGAAGATTTGTTCCAGATTTTACAGAGATTGTGAAACCACTTGAAATAATGATTAAAAAGGATGTTCATTTTAAGTGGAAACCATTGGAGAAAGAAGTGTTTGAAAATATCAAAGCTACTATAGCCACTATGCCATCTCTGTGGAGTCCATTTTTATCCAAAGATTTTTCGTTGTATACATTCGCCTCTGATCATTCTTTAGCAACAATGGTCACATAAAAGTAGGAGAAATGGGATGAATACCTCTTCGCGTTTATGAGCATTGGGTTACAGGGTGCTAAACTAAATTATCCTCCGGTGGACAAACAAGCTTTTGTTGTCCATAAATCCATCAAACAGTTCATGCCTTATATCCTAAAAAATCATATGCAAGTTATTGTCCCACACCCATAAGTAAGGTATTTATTCGTTCAAATAGAACTGGGTGAAAGAAGAGGAAATTGGATGACAACTCTACAAGAGTATGATCTCGAATTCAAACCAACTAATGTTGTGAAAGGTCAAGGCTTATGTAAGTTAGTGACACAAGGAGCTGATGATGAATAACAAGAAGAGGATTGTTGGCAAGATGAACCTACAATATATAATCAACATGTTCCATATGTTCCGACCATTGAAAGGTCATATTATAATGATCTCAAATATTAATTACAACATGGCACTACTCCATATCACCTCAACGCTAAACAAAAGAGGGGACTATGACTGAAATCCTCATAGTATCAACTGTTACACGACATCTTGTTCAGAAAGAATTATGATGCAGTGTTACTCAGATGCTTGAAAAAAAAAATGTTGATAATGTCCTAAAAGATATGCACGATAGACCAGCTGGTGGTCACTTTTTAGGATACATAAAAACCGACAAAGTGTTGAGATAAGGATACTACTGGCCCACACTCTTCAAATATTCTCATGCATACTCAAGGAGTTGCGAAGCATGTAAAAAATATGCGGGAAGGGAATGCAAAGCTTCTATTCCTCTCCAACCTGTAGCTATAGAAGAACCCTTCGAAGAATGGGGGCTAGACATCATTGGTGAGATAAATCCTCATTCATCCAAGAAACACATGTATATTTTGACCACTACTGATTATTTCACATGTTGGATTGAATAAATACCTTTAGTGAAAGTGAATGAAGAGGTAGTATCAATTTTCTTGAACAACAAATCATCACAAGGTTCAAAATCCCTAACTCTTTAGTGTTTGATAATGATACTTACTTATCATCCTTGAAGTTATTTGAGTTTGCATTAGAATAGGGAATCATTTTAAAATAATCAACAAATTTCTATCCCCAAGGTAATGGTTTAGCAGAGTCTACAAACAAGAACATCATTCG
>JASDQU010243786.1:6993-20577 GCA_032191745.1 Picea mariana | reverse complement strand
AAATCATCACAAGGTTCAAAATCCCTAACTCTTTAGTGTTTGATAATGATACTTACTTATCATCCTTGAAGTTATTTGAGTTTGCATTAGAATAGGGAATCATTTTAAAATAATCAACAAATTTCTATCCCCAAGGTAATGGTTTAGCAGAGTCTACAAACAAGAACATCATTCGTATACTTAAGAGAATCGTGGTTGACCAAAAGATAAATTGGCACAATTCTTTGCATAATTCTCTTTGGTCTAACTATGTCACTCCTAAAGCTTCCATAGGATCTTCACCTTATTTCCTTGTTTATGGGAAAGATGTTTTTCTACCCTCTAATATCTATCTTCCTTCTCTCCAACTCACACAACAGTCTCGGGGAAGAGAATTCCCCGTTCTCCAAAGAAACATAGACACCTTGCTAAACCTCAAAGGAATATGTGATAAAACCAAAAGAAATTTTGAAACTCACCAACAGACAGTAAAACACTGGTTTGATAAGAAGTCTTCTAGTGAGAAAGAGTTCCAAGTTGGGGACTTAGTTCTAAAATGGGACAAGCCGCATGAAGATAAAGGGAAACATTTAAAGTTCAAGCAACTTTGGCTTGATCCTTATCTCATTAAGGAAAATATTGGCCAAGGAACATTTTGATTACAAAACCTTCAGGGTGAAGTTGATTCTCTCTTTGTCAATGGACAATTCCTCAAACACTACATCAATTAGCCATAGAGGCTGTTGATCACTTATACATAAATAAAAACCTATTTTTATTTATTTATTTTGTTTCTTTTATTTAGGTTGGTTTTCTTAATTTCTTTTGTTTCCTAACATGTTTTAGTTAGTCCCTTTACCCTTCTTAATAACTTCCTTGGTGATTTTGATACCCCCATAACTCAACACTAGTCACATGTATAAACGTAGCACATCTGGTGTAGATAACCTAAATATCTATGTGACATGATGTTAAATCCAGATATTTCCCCAGACATATAATCCCATTGCGAACTAATTAGAAGTTGAAAATGGTGGAGGAACATAGATTATCAATACAAAAATGCACTAGAGAGAAACAAAGAGCAGAGAGACTTCATTTAAAAACAAATTGCTACGTTACATGAGCTAAACAAAAATGATATAGACGAAATGTATGCAGTATATCAATAATCCTAACTCAGGAAGTTTTCTCATCCATAATCAAGTTATCATATATCACCATCATAGGTGCCATTCCTAGTGCCTTTAAGGGTTAACTGGGATCCCCCCATCCACCTATCTCTCTAAAAAAAAGAAAATCGAATATTATAAAAGGTAAAGGCTTGGGGAAAGAATTTACAGATCACATGGGACATGCAAGTATCTTTTTCGGGGCCGTGGATGCTCATTGGCAGCGGAGAAAATATTGTGACACTGGGGTGACTCCGTCGAGGCTATGGATGTTCGCTGGCAGTGGAGCAACACCGGCGAAATGCACTATGAATTGTATTCTCAACATTCTTGATGTTTCATTCATGTTATACTCCCTACATCCTATTTTATAGCCATTTATCAAATGAATAAATCTCAATTTGAAAGAAATCTAGTCACTGGAAAGTCTTACTCCTCTCTATGTCATCTCAATTCTTTCAAAATCCAAGCTATGGGACCTATCTTTTCTCTCTTACAATTTTGTATGAAAAACACATCTTCCCTAATTTATGTGTGGACATCATCTTACAGAGATTCAAGGCTTCACTCAGTGTGTTGCCATTTTTTGTGACATGCACTACAACCTTCCATTTTCCTTCTTTTAATATTTCATAGCCTTTGTAAAATGTGGTACCTCATCTTTTGAGCCTAGTGTTATGAAAATATTCCCTTGCAGATAGGTGATTTTTCCCTTGGATTACAAACCCCTATACCAAGACAAAAAGTTTCACTTGGACACTACCATTCCTATAAATTCATTTTGTCCATCGAAAAAGAGAGAAGGAGGGGAAGTGTGATGTACCTCGTTTATGACGTTTGTATTAAACTCTCCAATCCACGAGCTCAATTCAAATCCCGGCGCAAATCAATATCTGCAATGGACAACAAGAAACAAACGACTATCTCCTACTCTAATGGATTAGAAAAAACCAATTCATCTATGCAGAATAAGACAACCATATAAAAGCAAATGCAAACATACACTTGACGAAAATAGGTCAAGTATATTAATGAGAAATTAGAAAGGAAAACTTACAATCTTAAGATGGTGTTGCAATAGCCTCTCCAAGTCCTCCTCGTCCAACCCTTGCTCGAAATATCCACAATCAAAATAGTTACAATGCTTTGTTGATTTCTCCTCCCTCTTCACCATGGAAATGCCTCCATTTATAGACTTTGAGAGGCTCAACCACCTTCATTAGTTTTGGAATTGGTTGAGAATATGGCTCCATTAGTTGTGATTTTTTCCTTATATGCAACCATGGAGTCATATTTGAGCCAAACGAACCCAACCCATCCATAGTTGTCTCTTAGAAAAAAGTGGGATTTCCTCCAAGATTCCCTCAACCAACATAACACTCCCTTGAAGTGGAAAACAAAGTGCTATAGAACTCCCTTATCATGGTCAAGGAGTGCTAGTGGTCCCTATATATGAGCAGGGGAGCGCTTATCTTCCAAAATTTGAAAAAGATGGGTAATTTCCTAGGTAAAAAACTTGTTCCGACTATCAGATGATGGGGCTTCTTATTCTAACATGTTTTTATAGGTTGTAGTAAGTGTTTTTATGGTGTTGTTCGAGATGCAAAACTTAGGAAAAGTGAATGCGACGCTGGTGACACTTACAACACTTGCAACAATAAAAGTGCGACACTTGCGACACTTATGATACAATGTCGAAGTGAGGAATTTTGATGTGTAACATATTTCCCCCCAAAGTGTGACACCATAAGAGGAATGATGATGGCCAAAACACTTTTTAGATTCTTCAAAGCAAGGGTATGGAGTTGGAGAACCTGGTAGAAGTTGTAGACAACCATCAAACAACAATAATATATGTTCCATCCTCAAGGCATATATACCTATGCTCAGAATACAAGTGACTCAAAGCACAACCGCCAACAAATATACTGCGGATCCATGATGATATTGACTAAGAATATGGACACCAAAGATACAAGGTGGATCCATCCCTCTATGACTTGACTTGATTGTAGCCACGAAATAATACACAGTGGAGCTATGATGTGATAAGAACATATCCACATACCAATACAAAGTGGATCTATGTTACAACATATATATTAGTCAAATGATATCCATCACAACCTGGGTAAAGTGTATATGAAGATCAATACTCAACCCAGGGTCTTTGTCTAAAACCTATAACAATATGATTATGTCCATGAGAATAGATGATTTGATGTTGAACATGGCAGGAACCACTTGTTTACCAATCATTGAGGTATATCGTTAACAAGCGTGAGAGAAATCACCATTGATGTCAATGAATCTCAAGGTAATTTAAGTACAATCCAATGAAAGTGAATAATTAGCTGAAGTTGAACATTCATGGAATCAATCGGTCATGGGTCATTGATGTATACCCACTGTCGAATGCGAGGAGGCCTACCATTGAGGCATGCGGGTCCCAAGGTATTGATGTGTTCCTAAGTCTATTTCCAGTATAAATTGTTGAAGTAGATAAGAAAAGACTCGTCGAAAGAGGGAATTGAAGTATCCCCCATCAATCGACATAAAATGTGTCACAAGAAAGTGATAAAAAATGGGCTGGCATGGGTATGAGAATTGGTAATATTGTGGATGGCCGAATTGATGCAAAGACTTCTCTTGAAAACTGAGGCATGACATAATACTTGGCAACATAGACTCATATTGGACCAAAACATAATGCGACAAGTGCTGGGGCATTCTTTGGATAGGACAAAGGAGTAAAAAGATTCATAGGATTGGTTCAGTGCAGAGGCAAATAGATTATCCAAGTGTATGGTGAGGTGAAAACAAGTGTCGTGTTCATGTTGGATTACTGAGAGGGGGGGTGAATCAATAATATATATTTTTAATCCTTTTAACCATAGTATGTAAGTATTATTTATCTTTATGATCGATATAACATTATCATCCAATAAGTGCAGATTAAATAAACCATAAACAATGAAAAATCACACACATGCAAAATTCACCAGTATTTTTATGTGGAAATCCAATGCAGGAGAAAACCATGGAATTATTTTTCTTATATGTCTTTAAGAATTACATTCATTGGAAGCACCAACTTCCTTTGTTCTCCAGCTACAACTAGAAGGAGGCTCCGACCCCTTGTATTTTCATACTACAACCTGAGGGAAGCTCCAACTCCCCAATTCTATGGCTACAACCATAAGGAGGCTACAACCCCCTATCTTCTTTGGCTACAACAACCTATCCTTTCCCCATCCCGCCACCCTAAAATATAAATGAAATGATGAAACCACTGCCACATTGTAATTGTGAGATATACCATTGTAAACCTGTACCAATATGTGCCAACAACCTGTGCCACTGAACTGTAACCAACCTGTACCAACAAAACCCAATAGGTACTTGCCTGTATGTGCTGCAACACGCGTATGTATGCACCCTTTCTCTACTGCAACCTGCATATGTACGGAACCTTTCTATACTACATCCTGCGTACGCCTTCTAAAAACTAGGGTTTCATCTTTCCTGAAAAACTCTGACCCTTTGCTGCCTCTGTCACATCAATCTGCAACCTGTCACTGTGTCTAGAATGTAGTTGTTCCCTATGCATACCTCCTCATACAAATCCCTTAACCAAGTGCATCTATATCTCTCTAGTCATGTGCCATCCAAGTGTGTATAATCATGAAAATGTATAATAAACCTCACATGAAATAGACATCAAACCCTAATTGATATACAACCTCTCAATACATCAACCAATTCACAACTTCAAGCTCTCAACCATGTACCACAAAAAAACCTTTAACCATATGCCAAGAAATACAAGATATGCCTCAATACTAACAAGATGTACCAATAATAAATTATAATAACACTGTATTTTTGTATATCTGACTTATACATTAAGTCCCATGTAGCCAATAACCTCTCTAGGGAAAATCCTCAAACCCCCATAACCATTTCTCATGTATACAACAAAAATCAACTAATTAGAGAAATAAGACATACTTTTTTGAACATGTAGACAGATCTGTTGTACCTAATCACTGTAGACCTTCCCGAGAGCTTGCTTTCAAACTCTAGAGACCTGTCGTATTCATATTCTCAAGTTTTTGTGGATTTTTTGACATGTATACACCTTGTTATACTAAAATCCTGTGTACATACACACCCTTCTCCACTGCAACCCCGCGTACACCTCAAGATCTAGGGTTTTTTCAATATTTTTTGTAATTCCAAAACTTTCACCGTCAACCCTTTGTGCTACCTTAGACTTGTGCAACTTCAGATATATCAATGAGTACTTGCAATAAACCTTACAAAATAATAGATATTCAATGTGCTCAATAGGTGCTAATAAGAGAGTCTTTCTCTCTTATTTATACTTCCATGTAGCTTCCTCAAGGGGTTACCTTCTAACAAACTTAACCCAATTTTCTTCTTTTAGAGCCAACCTACTTTTAATCACTTGTACACTTCTAACCCACTTTGCTACAAATAGTAAATTCTCCACTTCTAGTTGCAACTAAATTATTTTGAATTACTTTCTTATTTCAAAAACTTAACCCATGATTAACTCCTAGTTTCACCCACTTGACTAGTCAACTTTTTCTAGGAGCTTCTAGAATAGTTTGACTTATTTGACTTTCTAGATAACTCATGAGGGTTATCCAACTTCACAAGGCCATAAATCTCTAATTGTGAGGAGTTATGTGACTTTCCACATATCACCAGAAATGAAATGGCATGTAATATCCATCCAAAATAGTTTTATATGCAAATATATTAATCTTCATACCATTATACATCAATCAAACTAAATTCCCTTAACCATACTATTGGGACTACCAGACTTGCTTTAAGAGTTGACATCAATGAAAACCAACCTAATTAATAAAAAATCTCCCCCTTTAGCATTGATGGAAAGAATATGATGCAAAACTGAAGTCATATCACTCATGCTCCCACTATGACCATCACTCCCCCTAAAAACATGCCTCTGTTCTATCTCTCCAAGCAACTAACTTTCTATCCTGCATCTGATGAATCTCTCCCCCTTTGAAATCAATGGCAAAGGTAACTTACATTTGGGGCTGCTCCCCCTAACTGATCTATCCTTGGGGATGCTCCCCCTGACCGACCCCTTCCTGAAACTTCTCCCCCAACCTGAATTGTCCTCTTTATGGTGATTCCTCAAGTAAATCTAAGACATATACGATAAACATTCAAAATAATTCATTTTGGAGTAAAAAATACTCCAAGTCTCTGGAGAAGATACTGAAAGGCTTCCCTTGGAAGCAATTTTGTTAAGATATCTACAACCTATTCTTTTGTTCCCACATATTCAACTCTGATGTTCTTCTCTGCAACTTGTTCCTGTAGGAAGTGATACTTTATTGGAATGTGCTTCGTCTTGGAGTGAATCACTAGATTCTTTGAGTTACTGATGGTGCTTGTATTATCACAATATATTGGAATGGGTTGATCATACTCAACCTGTATATTTGTCAGAGTTTGTTTCATCCATAGAACCTATGTACAACATGTTGTTGCTGCAATATAATCTGCTTCGACTATAAACAATGATTTTGATGTCTGTTTCTTTCTTAGCCAAGATACCAAACACTCACCTAAGTAGAGCGTTTCTCCACTGGTGTTTCATCGGTCATCAATGCAACTTGCCTAATCTGCAACTATGTAGGAAAAAAGTAATAGATCATTTCCTTTTGGATACCATAATCCAAATTCTTATGTACCCTTGAGATATCTAAAAATCCTCTTCACTGCTAGAACATGTGATTCCTTTGGTGCTGCTTGAAATCGTGCCACCTGTCCAACTTCCTGCATTACATTTGGTATGGATGTTGTCACATAAAGTACCAATGTTCTAAAGAAATATTCAATATTTGACTCTACCAATGTTGAAAATGGCGTAGGTTTCACTTTCATCCTTGTCTGACCTTATATTGTAATCATTACTATATTTATAGGTTTGGTTGAGCCCAACCTTGTACATGTAGACTCAAACCCTATTGGGGAAAGTTCCCTACCTCTTGAGTTGGATATTTATATACCCACTCTCATTTTTATTTTAACTCAGTTGATTAATATTCATGTTTTATCAAAGTGATTCTTTACACTATATCTTGTGAATCTCAACAACTAAACACGACTCTAGAACATCTAACAATAAAGAGAGGATAAGCACACATGAAGAACAATGTATTCATGATTGTTGTCCTTTTAAATTGAACAAGTGTTTGAAGCAAAGGTTGTTTGACATTACATTTTATTCCACCCTATGGATTTCCCCTTCATCAGGGCTCATTGCTAGTCATGATTCTAAAAACATTGGACTGATTCACCATTGTAAATTTTTAAAATAAGAAAGTACACCCAATATATTAATTTGCAGAGAGGGAGAAAATAGTTTCATTCAAGATTTTGCAGGTAATAAACCATTTTCTAGATGAAAAGAAATCTATTCAATCTCTTTGAAAGAAAAGATAAATCAAAAGGCTGAATTACTCTAAAATTACAGTTAAAATGCTCTATTCTTTAATCAATATTTCTGAATAGTCTATGAAATTGGATATACATAAGAAAATCTTACCTCCTCAACTAAAGATTTGATTTTGGATGCATTGTTCTTCTTCAATTGTTTCTTTCTCTCCGCTTTTAGTTCATCTACAATGATATAAGTTTAATCTCACAAATTATTTAAAGCTCTATGTTTCTTGACGTAAAAAAGTGCATATTTAAAAAATGCCAGGGTTTAAAATGAAATATAGGTAATTTCCCTTCAACATATAAACAAAAAAACCTTGCAATTAATCACATAGGTGGAAATAGTGGAAGATAATCAATTGGGGAAAACAGAGAATTCTGCAAATTTTCTTGTAGTCTTTGATAACCATCGTCTCCTTATAATAACCATCATCTATGTTCCATTGATTCTATCCATTTGCTGTAAATTTCCAAATCTGGTTTGTGAGCTGTAATTTGTATTATTGCTACTATATATTGTCTTAAGAAGAGAAGAATAAATCCCTCCTTTGCTGGTTTTCCCCGGAGTTGGGGTTTCCATGGTACATCTTGTGTTCTTGTGTTCTTGTGTTATTTACTATTAATTTCCGCTATGCATGAACTTTACTTCACTAGTGTAATCATTGTATAGATTATAGGTTTTATTTCTGCAGAAATATTAAATTTTTTGGGAATAATCTATTGTGCTTGGTTATCATATTGTTGGGTTCAAATTTTTTTACATGGTATCAAAGAAAATATCTGATTGAACACACAAGTCATAGAAATTTACAAGTCACAAAAATTTACAGGCAATTGGAAAGGAACTTGATACAACATATCTGTTCATATATAATGCATATCTCTTCAGATCTAGAGCAGATCACTTCAGATCTAGTGCATATCTCTTCAGATCTAGAGCAGACATCTTCAGATCTAGAGCATATCTCTTCAGATCTAGAGAAGATCTAGCATATCTAGTCCAGATCTAGTTAGATCTAGAAATCCTTATTAATTTTCAGATCATATTTTCATATTCCCATGGCTACCAGTGTGAGGTATGAGAAAAGATTGGAGGGAGCCTCCAACTGTCTTCAATGGAAGGTTAGGATTACAATAGTTTTGAAGGAGAACAAGTTGTGGGCTTTTTCTAGCACCACAGTTACTCCACCCTCATTAGTTCCAATTGCTTTGGACCTCCATGAGGTGAAAGAAGCTAAAGCAAAAAGGATCCTATTAGATGGTGTCAAGGATCACTTGATCCCACATCTAGCTGAAAAGAAGACAACCAAGGAAATGTGGGATGACTTGATTAAATTGTACTAGAGTGATAACCAAAATAGGAAGATGGCGCTAAGGGACAAACTGCATAACACGAAGATGTCCAAGGGAGAGGGTGTTACTTCTTATTTTACCAGACTCACACAAATAAGAGACGAGATGGAAACACTTGATGATATTGTTCCAGAGAGTGAATTGGTGTGTATAGCCTTAAATGGTTTTGGAAAACAATGGGATGTATTTTTCAAATGAGTGGTGGGCCATGAGAAGTTGCCTACCCGTGAGAGGCTATGGAATGACTTCATCCAGGAGGAGATCCGGGAAGGGTCTCAGTGTGGTGAGAAGAAGAATAAATATGATGATGATGAGAACTTAGCGTTAGCCACTAAGAAAGGAAAAAGAAAGAAGGGTTTTATCGATGGAATATCTTCAAAACAGGGTGGCAAGAAGAAGTTTAACCTTAGCGAGGTCAAATGTTATGTGTGTCATCATCTTGGACACTTTTCCAGTCAGTGTCCAAACAACGAGAAAATAAAGGGAAAGGGAAATATGGAAACTACAACTGTTATGGATGCCTTTGAAAACAAATTTGAGGATGAGTTCTCAGTCATCGCTTGCATGGAAAGCTCACTAGTCACAGGGACTTGGTACATTGATAGTGGCACATCATGTCACATGATAAGGGTGCATGAGTACTTCAACAAGTTGGAGGATTTCACCTCTAAGATATTCATTAATCTTGGAGATGATGCTAAGTACAAGGCCTCAGGATACAAAATAGTCAAGTTCCAGAGGGAGACAGGTAAAGTCTTGTCTATTTGTGATGTTTTATATGTTCTAGGACTAAAAAAAAGTTTGATCTTTGTATCTCAGTTGGAAGACAGGGGATATGTGGTGAATTTCCATAAAGGTAAGGTATACATACATCCAGAGGGCTCTAGCGTTATCTTGAGCAAATTCATTGGGTTGCAGAGCAAGAATCTCTACAGGTTACAGTTTGAGCCATATCATGATTATGTGAGCACTTGTGTGAGCAATGGTCATGATTTGGGTGAGCTATGACACATAAGGATGGAACATTTTCATCATGGAGCACTTAAGGTACTAAGGGATTTAGTGGATGGACTTCCATCGTTCATTTCAAATCAACACAGAATCTGAAAAGGGTGTGCTTTGGGCAAGTACACCAAGACAAGTTTTCTTAGCAGTGACAATAGGTACAAGGGAATATTGGACTTAATTCATTTGGACGTCTATGGGCCCATGTCAGAAGTGTCCATTGGAGGGGCTAGTTACTATGTCACCTTCATTTATGACTATTCCAGGAAGACCTAGATCTATTTTATGAAGATCAAGGATGAGGTCTTCAGTCGGTTCCAAGAGTTCAAAGCTCTTGTGGAGAACCAGATGGGCATAAAAATTAAGGTTCTCAAATAGGATAACGGAGGAGAGTATACCTCGAGTGTCTTCAAGAAGTTCTGCATAGATTCGAGAATTAAGAGAGAGCTGACTGTGCCATATAATCCACAATAGAATGACGTTTCAGAAAGGAAGAATAGATCTATAGTAGGAGAAACAAAGGCTATGCGGCATGATCATGATTTACCCATGTTTATATGGGCTGAGGCATGCAACACTGTGGTCTATCTATAGAACAAGAGTCCACACAAAGTATTGGGGAGGATGACGCCTGAGGAGGAATTCATAGGGAAGAGACCAAAGATTGGTCACTTGTGCATCTTCGGGTTCTTGGTATACTATCATGTTTTGACAAAGAAGAGAATCAAGATGGATCCTACTGCAGAGAAAGACATCCTAGTCAGTTAGACCTCAAAGGCCTATAGGTTCTACATTCTAGCATTGAGGAAAACAATGGTGAGACGAGATGTGAGATTTGAACAAATGTCAGCAGAAGAACAAGTTCAAATCTTACCTAATGAGGATGCTACTCAGCCAGGACCCCAGAGTTAGAAGGCATGCGTATGAGAAGATTTCTAAAGAGTTGGATAGAGAAGAACGTTTTTTTTTATCTTGATGAAATATTTTTATCTACTAAGCTAGTATCACTTCCATGATTTCACATGAATTCTATGATTTTTTTTCCAAGTCTTAAATTTTCAATAAGAGTTTCATGTGTTTGATACTAAGAAATGGAATTCATTCTTGTTGTTTGAGTCTTACATATGCATATTTTTCCAAGTCCTAATTTTTTATAAGAGTTTCATGTGTTTGATACTAAGAAGTGGAAGCAATTCTAAGAGGTATAGAACATATATATAAGAAATAGAGAACATGAAAATTACTAAAGAGATGATATATCTCAATAAATTATCACATAACAAACCCTACATTAATAAATAATCACATAACAATTCATAAACATTAAACATAACCAAAATTGATGGTTATATAAACTATGCTGAAAGGAGTAATCACACCTGATCTGATGAACTGGTCAGCATAGTTGGAATGGTTTCCCTGACATTCTCCTCTTGAACTGTATGACCCTTTGTTTGTCCTGAGATTCCCTCACTCGATGAAGAAAGATCTTAAAGTACCTGCCAAAATCATTCAACCTCCATAAAGATCTACAAAATCAATACAAGTCATATTTGTAGCACATTATTTACTCTAAGATGAATTTTTATGAGAGTGTCAGAACATACATGAATGAGATAATCTTGGTTTCAAGAACAATTTATTGAAGCCACGCGTTTAGTATTGGATCAAACAACCTCCCTTAATTTGAAGTAGCAGCAACAGAGTCAACATTGGCTTTGTTGTTGCTCCGTTGGATCAAGGAGGTTTGCTATAAGATTAAATGACTCCAGTAAATTATTCTCTACTGAATAGAGCCAACCACATGAAGGAAGAATCTCTTATGTCCCCCCCACCTCACATCACTCTCAATTCCCCAATACCCAATCTATTTTCTACTAGAAAATATGCATTAAAAATTCTCAAAACAGATAGAATGTGATTGTAAATCTATGGAAGAAAGCTAAGCTAAAATAACTACAAAGTTTGATTTCAATTTGATTTGAACATAAGAACTAACCATCTATAAATACTTCCAACATGAGTACAAAAAAATATTTCATAGAAAATAGATTTTATAAATAGTTATTAAAATATCGTACATCATCATTTAGTTTTAGCTGACCTCTTCTTCTTAGCTCTAAGATTCCTAAGAATTTCATCAATATCGATGTCTTCGTTCTCTGACTGTTCTTCAAAATCTGATTGTGCTTGCATCCTCTCACATAGAGAATGCCTAGTCACGGGGTACTCATGGGGTAATGGAGGTTGTTGTGACGAGGCATCACCTACAAAAGAAAAAAATACAAAATTTAGATGGCCAATTTTTAAATATGATTGAACTAGTTTAGTAATATTAAAAAAAACACCTACAATGTCATTATTTACCTAGTGCACTGGTCGGAACTGTTGGAATGGTTGCCCCCACATGATCCTCTTCAACTATATGGCCCTCAAGTAAAATATTCTCTGCCATTGAAACCACAAACTTTATAAGGACAATCATAAATGTATAAGTGAAAAAAATTAGAAGTACGAAATGTATAACTATGAAATTATTAAGTATATGATTAAAATACAATTATATTAACATCATATGCCTTAGTCATAGCACCATCGTGCGGATGCACCCCAATGGAATGGGACTGCACAGAAGAACCATATTTTGGTTGCAAACCACTATCAACACACTGCTCTCCAATACTGCTAGTGGGTTGGTTGATAATGTTTCTCCCTTGATTAAAACAAAGTTGTAACACATTAAATTTAGAGACGATAACAAACATGAATGTATTATATTAATAATGAAAGGTTAATGTGGATTCAATTTTATTTACCTTATCTTGCAAAGTGGTTCTTGGTAACTGCTCCAAGCTTTTCTGGTGTTCAACTACAAATTTATAACCGTACTTGTAACCAAGCTGGAGGTCTTCCTCCATAGTTTTAGTACCAAACTCATCACCCTGCATTGCATAAGAGTATGTGTTTTTAATGTTATTGGTTGTAATTACCTAAAAGTTTGAAGGCAATACAAATAAGATATTTGGGTACTTACAATTCGTGATTGCAACTTCAAGTAGCCGCCCTGGCCTAGCCTGTGCTGACCAAATTTGGAAATCCTTGCTTTTGTTTCCTTTGAAGTGTCAGTCAACCTATCATAAAAAAATTAAGTATGTTAATATATACCACACTTTTATTTAGATCTAAAAAAAATTAAAGGTATTGAATTGAAATTGTAATTTACCTTCTGGGACGAGAGGGTGTTTTTCCTTCATCTGTCAATTTATTCTCTTTTGTGTGCTCAATGAGGGACTTCCACTCCCTCTATGGAATCATCAGAGGACACTCATACCCATCGTTTTGTTTCAAGTGATTCCCATAGGTTTCCCGTGTATATTTTAAATATTGGCCAGTTGTGGCGGTGGCCAAGGTTTTATTAAATGTGTCTACACCAAAAATGATTTCAATATAATCCATCAATTATTTTTTGAGGTTGGAATTCTAGGAATTCCACCTCTCTCGTATGGTGGGCCCAAAAATCAACAACACCTTTTTCTCCAAGACCGTATAAAAATCATTGTTCCTT
>JASDQU010243785.1:26889-53598 GCA_032191745.1 Picea mariana | reverse complement strand
ACATATTCCATTGTCCCAACCCTTTAGCCTTTCCTAATGCCAAAGGAGATTTAAAGCAAAGTAGTTGTAGGACAGAAGAAGAGGAGCCCAAGATTAGGTTCAAGGAGCGGTGGCCGGTCTCAGCTTTTGTAAAGTTGAATCATTTTAAGTAATAAAGAGAATTATTTTCCCATCCCAATTCATGAACTTTTTATGGTTTGATTAGTTTATGTTTGACTTCTAACTCGTGAGTATATAAGTATTATGCATGCATAGTTGTTGCTCATCTTGAATGCAGGTCAGCTTTGGAAGGAGTATTGTGAACAAGTAATCAAGCACAACGGAGGATCGAAATCAAATGAAGGTAACAAGGTAGGTGGATCTTTCCATGCATTTACTAAGAAAATGGGATTTAAATCTAGGGATGAAGGTAGAAAGTAATTTCTATTCGGTCATATCTGCATGCAAAGTCTGAACTCTAATTTTCTAGTCTGTAGGGTGTTTTTCCCCAACAACGACGTCTCTCTTGTATGTTATCTAAGGTCCCTTGAAGATTTTGAAAATTGTCCATGATGTCTTGCAGATCGTCATTTATGCGCATAATACCTCAGAGGATTGGAGATAATTTTTTTCAATGCATGGAATATCCATTGGAATCACCTATATAATACACCCAAAATAAATATTTGAAAATATTCTATCCAATGACACTGATTTGGCACCAATATGAGAACCCTATCAAAAGTTACGACCTCTGCACTCTCGCGGTCGTCACAAAAAAAACCCTTTAAAAATGTTGATTTTAAATCAGTGATATCTTCACTTCCGGAGCTTCGATTCCGGTGATTTTTTTTTTCAAAATTTGGTTATTTTGTAAGAGAAAATTAGATATGCAATTGTTTTGGGCGAATTTGGCACCAATGGCTATAGAAATTGGAAAAATCACGTGGTCATCCGTGGAAAATCCTTGAAAAAATGTTGATTTTAAATCAATGATATCTTGGCCTCCCGAGCTCCAATTCAAACAATTGTTTTTATTTAAATTAGTTGTTTTTCATAGAGAAACTCATATATACAACTAGTTTCATCAAATTATTCTCAGAAAGATATAGGAATTTACCTAAGTTCATGGCCCTCTTTTTCTTTGTCTTTTGAAACCCTGCAAAAAAAAAAAAAAAAGTTGTCCCTTTTTCATGGTTGAAGAAAGTGCTATGATACCACTTGTTAAATACAAAATATTTTCAAATGCATTCAAAGCACTAGATACAAAAGA
This sequence comes from Picea mariana, assembly GCA_032191745.1. Lineage (NCBI taxonomy): Eukaryota > Viridiplantae > Streptophyta > Pinopsida > Pinales > Pinaceae > Picea > Picea mariana. Next base: position 52,346 of record JASDQU010243785.1, on the reverse strand, counting down.
CAATATATAAAATATCTGTATTTATTATGAAAACCCTTAAGATATGGAAACACCATACAATCGATCCTTTTAAGGAAGGGATCCACTCCTAATCACTTTCCTCTTCGAAGGGGAAACCTCCTAATCAACTACGCTCCAAATAAAATAATCATCAACATTCTCATTACATTGTTTTAACCCATTTTTATAAAACTACCTACCACCTAAGAACATTCTAGAGGAGGAACCTTCTAGTAACCCCTCTTACATTTATTGTGTTCACACTAGGCCTTATTTATTAAAAGTGGCTTCCATACATAAAAATGCATATCTACTATTATTCCCCTTGGTTACCTCCTTAGGTACCCCATATTATCTCCCCAGATACACTACAACCACCAACCCAATCTTGTCGACTAGATCAATTGCTATGAGATTGGCCTGTGAACCGAAATTGAATAGAGCATCTACCTTGGTCTTCTTGACATGAATCTTGATACGAAAGAGTTGTTTCATCTCCTTATCTTCATTGTGATGAAGTCTACTCAGATTCATCTCCCTTTGCACTAAAATGTAGGAAATATTCTCATCCACATCCAAGATGCTTTCTACCTGATTTCTTAAATCTGTGGCTAGAAGGTTCTTTTTCTTGGAATCCTTCTTGTTGTTCCTAGGGTTCAACTTTAGATGTAGTTTCCAACACTTTTCTTCAGTGTGACCATCAATATTTCAATGGTTACTATGGTTACTTGGATCCTTGCATTGATGTGAAGTGGTTGTCATATTCTTGTCTTTCCCTTTCCACTTCTTCTTCCCCTCTTTGGAAGCATATTGGTGATCTTTTTGCTTGGAACCACTTGGTTGTCCTTTATTTACATATGTATTTTCTAGATATTGTATTTTTACACAGGGCTCATCAATTGTCTTGGGATTGAAGACCATCACTTGCTTTTGCAAATGATTATATAGAGCCCCCAAATATTTGAGGAGCATATATGGGTTCTTAGGAGAGATACCCAACATGATAACCATCTTTCTGAATTAGGTAGTATACACCTACACACTCTTCCCTTTGATTTTCTTAAAGTATTTCCAACAGATCCATTGGTCCTCTACATACTCTATAGGGTAGAATTGGGACTTAATGAGGGTTTTGAAATCCTCCCACTTAGTTACTAGTAGATCATCCTCTATTCTAAGTGTCTCCATGTGGATTTTCCACTAGGTTAATGCATGATACTATAAATTTAGTTAGGAAAGTGAAATCTTCTACTCCTCATCTATATTGTGAACAATAAAATAGACCTTTAATTGTTTCAACCAATGATTCAACTTTAATGCATCGATATCACATTGGTATGGATTGATATCCACTTTTGCTTCCATTTTAAATAAAGACTATGAAGCGGTAATGGCATTGGAACTTTGCTTTTCTTTCTTTGGATATTTCCTCGACTCCTTTTATGGGTCTTCATTATCTCCCAATTATTCTCTGACTAGATCCCTAAGTTAGAGCCTCCATCCTCCCCAAATGGTCCAAGCTTGCTTACTAGAGTTTCCATGAGGAGGGACATATTGTGAGATATGTCGGTGACTTGATATTCTAGCCTCAAAAATATCTATTCTTCTATATCTCGAGGGTTTTTGTGAACAAACTCATGCACCAATGCTAGGGTTATGTGACTTTTTTCTAAAGCCAATTCCTAGATCCTGCAATGTTCCATAGATGTCCCAAAGAAAATTGTTCTGATACCAATATGATATATAAACTTCCATGGATATTCTATTGGAATAGTTTGTCACAACATATCTTAAACTATTAAGAAATCTTATATTTTTGCAGTATGTTCCCTTAGATCCCAGATTAGTTAATTACTAGCCTTTCCTGAATTTATGAAGTAATTGAATGACGAAAATAAAATAAATGGGAAAAAAACATACACACCATCCACACAATTGAACACAAGATGTATGCTGGGAAACCCAATATGAGAGAAAACCCATCTAGAAGGTGGGGCCTATGCTCTACTCTCTTCTCTTTACTTATGGAAAGCAAGTACAAAGAAAGAGGCACTCACTATGGAGTTACTTTTGACATTGTGGCCTGAATGGTTTCTATAGAATCTCCTACCTCCTCTATTATACTCTCAAAATACCACTCCTTGGATTCTCTGCTCAACTATGGAACAAGTATAATAAAGAAGAATGGAACCCATTTCTCCTCCTAGCGACCTGATATTTAACATAGCCCGATATCCATCTAGGGTTAGGGTTTTGAATTCCTCAACCCTCAATTAGAGATTAGGTTTGGACCTTCTAGAGTCTTCTTGAAAGTCCACATGTGGCTAGCCCTATATGTGTGAGTAATGGGGGTTGACGTGGAATTCACTTGTACCATGGTGGTCAACAAGGTAGGTCAACTTGTGGGAGGCATAAATTTTGCATACGATCTCTGATTGAGGAATTTGACACACTTTTGGAAAGGTCTCAGAGTGCATAATGCTTTGAAGGGTGTGTTCCCAAGTTTTAGACATTGTAACCCCCAAAAATGTTGTTTAATGCCTCAAAATGGCTCTACAAGGTTCCAAACTAGGACCTACTACTAAAATCTCCATGCAAACCAATTCCTCTAATTTTTTCCACCAAAAAAATACCAAGATAGATGAAAACTTATATGATGATCCAATCCAGATCAAGAGACCACTAGAACATATGGATGGAATTTCCCTTTCATAGGGTGTTCATAAGTAACCTAGGTCTAGCGGGTGAAATTGCTGTATCGAGAGATCATGCAAAGGTCATCAACACTTTCTATTTCTACTTCTTAAAATAGAGAAAAAATAATAGACTGGAAGGTATGGTAGTTATTAAAGGGATTGATGTATCTTAACATCTAAGATTCAAGAGATTAATTATAGAGGTGATTTTGAAATCCTCATAGTAAGAAAGGCATGAAATATTATAAGCATGATCTTTTACTTATACCATCTCCCCAATCATTTGAAAAAATTATTTTTCCCGTGTTCCTAGATTAACAAACTCAATTGTAGACTAGCTATAAAATCATGTTATTGAATCAAAGGAAGAAGGATTAGTGAATTTGGAAAGAGAATGTATTTTAGAGAGTGAGGAATATATAAAAGGCTTACAAATCACCATGAACCCCAACAAATTTTCCACTAAATGATAGAGAAGGGATTCATGGTGTGGTAGTATCCATGTGTAATTATGTGATTTCGTGCCCTTAACTTAATACAACTACAAGACTATACAATTGTGTGTAGTCTATGAACATTTATGCTTGAATTAGAAAAGGAAAAATAGAATCTTGATGTCTAAACAAGGATGTTGTTGTATATTTAAGGACAAATTAAGAAAATCATAGGCTAGATGCTATATACAAGGATATAAAGTTGGATTTACATGGATGGGATGAAGCTAATAAATCAATACTCAAGAAGTCAAGGATAATGAGTCTCTCAATAACCATGTTGGTGATGAAAGGCCCTCATATATGAGCCCATATTTCAAGCTTGTCCTTCAATCTAGTTCATCATTTGGTTAAATAATTTAGACTCTCTCATTATATGTGTCCCTTAAGATGATCATGAAAGGCTATTTTTGGACAAGTCAAATGGGTAGAGGGTTAGAATATCAAACCTTCCTTCCCAATCACTATGCTCCTACTACATGTATTATTTCATCATTTGTTATCATTGATTCAGGGAAACCAAGAGGGTTTACTAGAATGTATTCATATTCTAGAAGAAGCAATTACAATCCCAAGGCTAGGATGATTTCTCTAAGGAAGTCTAAGTTATAAAAAATGAAGGACTATATATAGAATATCAAAGATGTGTTGGAGTGTGAAGTGTCCCAATATCTAGAATGGAACCAATCCACCAATAAGTGGCAATATATTCAAATAAACAATAGTGAAAATAACAAGGGTTGGGGGCACATGCACACCCAAGGGTTGGAATGAACTTTCAATTCCTAAAATATGGATGAAGAGATATCCATGTACTTGATGCTCAAATGAGTAAACACGATTTTATTGTATTAATCATATAATGGATTCATTACAAGTGATGAGAGAGACCTATTTTAGTACAACTTGCATAATAACACCTCTCCACTGACATCACGTCAACTCATTAATGCCTTTCTATTAACTTAGAGAAAAATTAGGTAATTGTTGGTTGTTACTCTCTCTCTTCCTACCTCTTGGGCTGACCTAGTTTCATATCTAAACTAGCTTCCAACAAATCCCTCTAAAACTATCGGCCCTCTTGTTAAACCAGAAGGAAACACAACACACAGGGTGTACTACGCAGTCTCACCCGAGAGAGTTCTATGGGTGACTGCAATGCTCAAGTGATTGCATTCTGGGAATGAGTGGGGATCTAGGATTGTATTTTGTGATCTTCATTTATTTCATCTATTGTCCATCTATATTAAACACTCTATTGTTCTTTATTCATGGATGTAAATCAACAGATCTAACTACCTCATTAATACATTCACCTAAGATTTGACCATTGACAGAAAGGACATAAATAATAAGAATTTCACATAACACACGATCTATCGTGGTTCACGCCCTCTTAGGCTACGCCCATAAAGATATGGCTTCTTAGGCTCTTTTATTATGGTTTAGTAACATATAGCGCCACACGCACTACAACTCCCTTTATACGATTACAAAATAGGCTCTACAACCTTTGTGAGGCTGACTAGATCACACCGGGTTCCTCAACCTGCGATCTAACCCTCAAGATCTAGTTACCTCACCCTCCCACAAATCAAGATATTACAAAAAGGTATCATATCCTATAATTTTTTTTCCTTGCTACGCAAAACAATCTTCTCTAACATGTTATCCCCCCCCCTAGACCTTATAGATACTTATTTATACTTATTTTTGGCTTCTCATCCATTACAATGTCTTACAAAAACCCCAATCCTAATGTGGTTAGGTTTTCCTGCATGCACACCTCACATGTTTGTTTTCCTCTTTTCCCGGTGTCACTTTTCCTTTATTCCTAGTGCACTCCCTTGTTTTCCGTCGATGCTCTGATTCCTTCAATGCTTCTTCGATTTCTCTTAACATTGGCCTACACCAATAGACCCCCAACACTGACATCGTGATTCGTCCCAAGTCATTCATAGATTCCAACATCTTTTATTGCATGTGCTAGTGCATCGTACATCTCTGTTATCCGCTGACATTTTTCATGAACTTGGTTTCTCTTCTCTGTCATTGCCTCTACTACCCGCGCAATGACTAGAGGTATTAATATCTCTCCCTCTCCAAGCCTATATGTTCGATGCGCAATTTTGCTTCATTGATCTCCACAAACAGTTGCTCCGCCTTCTCTTGTAAGGGCTCCTACTGAGCCTGTCTTGCCATATTTTTTGTCTGCACCGCTTTTTCTTCTGCCTATAGGTTCTTCATCTCTGCAACAATTTTGATCTTTTCTTGCAGAAACATTGTTCTCTATTGTTTCTTGACGTTTTTCATTGTTACATGAAATTTATCTTCCTACCCTTGCAACTCCTATAGGCTCCTATCCTCTAGTAGCTGTGTCTATAGCTGGGAGCTCTTTTCCAACACCTACGTCATTCTATGTATATTCTACATGATGTTCTCTGCAGATGTTGTTGCGTCCTGTTCCCTTTGTGTTCTGACGTCTGGAGGAGTAGTAGGTACTGCATGCTCCTCCAGTTCCTTGATATGGTCTTTGTATTGTTGTAACATCTGCGCTATCTTTCTCATCTTATCTTCTGAAGATGATTCCTTTGATTCTATGTTGTCTGAGATGGCTTGAAAGAGTACCTGTATCTGGTTCTCCATCTCATCCAATTTCTGTTGTGCCCTCTTTTTCTCCTGCCCTTCTTGGTTGATGAATTCCTTCATTATGGTATTCTCCTCTTGTGCTATATGTAGATTCTTCACGTCAGATATTTCTCTGGACTGAATATCCTACGCAACGCTAACCTATAATTTATATAGTTCCTTTGTTGGATTCTTAGGAAAAACCAAGTCGAGTGTGATAATGTCTTTTAAAGGATTTTGCGTTGTCTCCTCATAAATAAATAGCATATCAGGTGTTAATATGAAGTTGACACTCCCTTGTGCTATGATATCCACTATTTCTTAAGAAGGGACTCCTTCCCTAGCCTTTTCTGGTGTGTCCCTCTGTTGTAGTTCAGCCTGTATCTTCAACTGCTCCATCACAGTTTTTACCTCCTATATTTGCTCCAGAATTGAAGCTCGGTGTTTCTCAGAATTTTCCCAGACCTATAATAGTCGATCTTCCACTTTCATGGCTATCAACTCCACATCATCTGCTGTCAGTGATGTTTCCATTAGTTTTATGTGGGCCTTCGCCTTCTTCCTGGAGCCACTTTCTTGCTCCCATGTTCTCTTTCTTTGGCATGTTGATGGCTCTGATTCCTCAGGCATCTCTATATCCATTCCTGTATCCTGCACCATTTCTTCCTCCATAGGTTTCTCTTGTGTCTCTATTCTTATTCCTTCTGCTCGCCCCTGCTCTGTCATTCCTCTTGGTGCCTGTTCTGGGAATGGTGGTCCTTGTGTAGAACCACGATGTGATTTCTTCTTTTTCCAAACTTTCTTTTGTATGGGAATGATTCTCCTCTCTTGACCTTGTGTCATCTTCTTCTTTTTGTTTGCATCATTTGCGTTTGTCTACTGCGCAGGGACTGTTTTGTCCTGTGTTATAGTTTGTCCTCCTGACACTGTCTTTGGGATTATTGGTGTTGTCCACTCTTTAGACCACTCCTAGACCTCCATATGGATATCCTGAGTCATCATGCAATAATTCAACTCTAACCACTCCTTGGTTGGATCCCTCTTTTCTTGTAGCCACATACTATGGCATGGTGCTTGGAAATTCACTATCTGTCCAAACTCCTAGACAGTTTCCGGTGAGATTATCCATGTGTTTTCCAACTTGGTCTCGATATCCATTAGGTACAGCACGAATAGGTTGTTGTTGATTTTATTTTCCTTAGGATCCACTGTGATTTGAAGAGACGTGTATAACGTTGCGTTGCACTTTCCTGTTCTCTGGAAGAACACATTGTATGTGGGTTCTTTCCATCCCACTAATGCAATGAGGATGAGTAACCATGAGTAGTGGAACTCAAAACCCCAATCTTTTGCATCCTTTCAATCTTGTTGAAAGGAATTTAGTAAATAAGGGGCCCAGCTCATCGATCTCCAATTCGCACACTGCGTTGCCACTGCTACTACTCCTATAGGTACCTCCTCTTTTCGGCACTTGCACATTAGTTTGCAACCTAACAATCTTGTTGCAAATCTGGTCGCAGGATTGTTGATGTCACTAATCCTAATTCCCCTATTACCCCTCTCTGCGCCATACTTCACCTTTGTTTCATCAGAGATTTATTTTGCCTTTTTTTTGTCTTCTAAATATTTCTCTGGCTTCTCCCCATCTGTGGGTAACCTAGTAATTGTTGCGATCATATCAACATTGATAGGCATTGGCCTATCCATCCATAGAATCCCTCCATGTACTCGTTCTAGGAGTTCCTTCACACATCCATTGATGTGTTTGCCGCATCCAAAGTAGCGGTATGTCCAACAAATTCATGATTCTAGTGTTGTATAACCCCATGATCCAATGCACAGGATGCAACAGTGGTGCACTTGATGGGTCTTATAGCTTTCTCTCCAAGAAATTTTGTGGCACCAAGTTTTGGAATTTTATTGCATCTGCCACATCGTGGTCAGAGTATTTAAGAGCATCTACTCCTCCCACCATTCAGTCATCAACCTTCACTTCCTTGGGTATTTTGGCATCACTATGGCCAATTCCTCCTGTGTGCGTTGTACACCTTGCGCACTTCTCTCTGCTCATTCCTTCTCTTCCCTTGTGAGGATGATACCCCAACTGCTGGCATGGCCTCGAGCTCTGTTTCACGGTCTTCTTCTGGTTCTCGTCCCTGCTCTAGGCCTTGATGAGTTGAATCAATGGCCTGTTCCTCTTGTTGTATCCCTGTTCCCCTTTACATGTCAAATTTTGTTCTTTCTATGTCCTCCTCCGGTTGTTCGGCCTTCTGTGTGGGGTGTTGTTACTCATCTATGTGCATGGTAGTAGGCTCGTATTCCTGTGTGTGAATCTCATTCACATACACGAATGTGGGCATCTACTGCATTCTTGTTTATGTTACTCGAGGACTACTTTTCGTATTCTGCCTGGTTCTTCTCAGCACCCCGACTCTCGGTGGTGACAATCTGCTAAATTCCAACTGTTGGCTTCAAATATCCACTAGCTGTTATCACTTCACACTCTTTTGGGCTTCAAATTCACACTCTTCGCTCTTCTCCTTAGTGAAAAATGTAAATGATTGTTTCCCCCCACTTTTTCAAATTTTATAGCGGGACGATGAAATGACAGTTGTGCCACACTAACAGTTGTCACTTTTTCTCTTTCTATTGTGTTTCCTGCGTGGTGTGCCTTTCTCCTAATTGATTTCTCCCCTGTGTGCAGTGTTTTCAATCATTGATTTTTCTGCAACACATTGTTAATTCTAACAGTTCTATTATATCAAAACCTTCCATCTTCGCATATGTGTTTGTATTTTTATCCCATTTCTACTTTTTATGGATCTTCTTCGTTTTCTCTTTTTTTTTCTCATTTTCTCTATCTACTATAATACACTATGTACATATTTTCTTACTACACTGTATGGTTCAATTGCTAGGAGGTTGGTTGTCCCTGTATAGTTTCAGTTGACTCCCATTGATCATTCCTCTTAGCTATGCTCCTGTAAGATCCTTTAGTTGTATGACTCCCCCATTTGTGACAGTCTTTACTTCATAGGGCCTTAGACAATGCATTCTGAATTTTCCTAGATGCTGACAAAATTTACTGTCATACAACAAGACTAGGTCTCCCTCATTGAAGCTCTTCCTCTTGATATGTATCTCATGCCGAGATTTATCTCTTGCTTTCTGCACTTCTTGGTGAAATCCTACCAGAATCCTATCTTCCTCCATTTCCGTCAGCTGACTTAGACTTTCTTTTACCGCACCTCTTTCTATCATGTTGGTAATTGTTGCGATGTGCAAACTGAGTACCATAAATTATAATGGTACTACTGCTTTCTGTCCATACACCAACTTGAATGGTGTCTGTCCTATCAACTTTTTGCATGTATTCATGTATGCTCATAGTACTGTTGGTATCTTCAAATCCCAATCATCCATGTTGACATTGCAAATCTTAGTTAAGGAATTCTCTAGGATCTTATTGAAGGCTTCCACTATTCCATTTTCTTGAGGATGGTACAGTGTACTCTTCTAATGATACACTTCAAACTCCTCTGTCATATCCCTTATAGTATTGTTGATAAAGTGAGTGCCTTGGTCACTCATCAAAATCCTTGGACAACCAAATCTAGTGATCACTTGTTCAAACAAGAAGTGTGTTGTTGTCTCTACACTACATTCTTTTACTGGTGCTGCTCTTGCCCATATTGTTATGTATTATGTCACAGTAATGATATACCTTGCTCCTGACCTCTTTGTTGGTGGGGTAATTGGTCCCACAAATTCTATTTCCCATTTGTCAAATACTCACAACGTTACTTGTGGTCTTAGGGTAATATCATCCCTTCTATTAGGTTTACCAACCTTACGACATATATCGCATCTATGGAAATATTCCTTAGCATATCTATGAATTATCGCCCACCATAGTCTTGCACGCAATACCTTCTATGCGATAGCTTTCCCTGCATAATTTACTCCAACTATTCCTCTCATGATCTTCTCCCAAAATCCTAGTCCTTTCATGTTCTAGTACACATCTTCTCAAAATGATATTGATGCCCATATTATATAAATGTCCTACAATCAGTTGATAGTCTACATCTCTCACTACCATATTTTTCTTCTGCGCATTGTGAAACTCTTGTGGCACAGTCCCTGTACTAAAGTATTCAATGATGTCAACAAAATATTCATCAACTATTTGTACTAAAAACAGTTGCGCATCAGGGAAGTTGTCCTCTAAATTTGTAGGTTCCTCTCCATTGGTGACCCTTGACAGGTGATCAGGTCCTGCATTCAACTTCCCTGGTTTGACTATCACTTCAAAATTGAACTCCTGAAATAACAGTAGCCTTCTACAGATCCCCCCCCCCCCCAACAATGGCTTGTTGACAAGGTATTCGAGGGCTGGATGATATGTGAACATCTTAAAGTGTTTGCCTAGTAAGTAATGTCTGAACTTTTGAAGTGCATAGACCATAGCTAGTTCTTCTCTTTCTATAGTATTTTAGTTATGCTATGATTCTGATAGTTTTCTGCTAGAAAATATTATAGGATGATCCAAATCTCCTGCTCTTGGTTGAGCCAGAATTGCTCCAAGTGTTATATATGATGCATCTACATGCACATGGAATGTATTTTCCCAATCTGGGAATACTAGTATAGGTGTTGTGACCATATTTTCTTTTAAGGTGTCCAAACCTTGTTGAAAATCCTCATTCCACTGAAATTTAGTATATTTATTTAACAATTTCTCCATTGGCGCAGTGATCTACATGTACCCTTTTATAAATTTTCTGTAGTAGCCTATATGTCCCAATGTTTCTCTCAACTGGCACACTAATTTTGGTGGTGGTAAATTGAAAATCACTGCAATCTTGGCAGAATCTACTAGCAAGCCTTGTTTGCACACTATATGTCCTAACAATATTACAAAAGGTGTCCCAAAGATGCACTTCTTGATATTCAATGATATTTGACACAACCTGCATCTTTCCAACATCATAATTAACACTTCCACATGTTCTTTCAACAAGATAAATATGGTCCAATCATCTAGATACACTTCTAAAAAATGATGTGTGAACTCCTTAAAATCAACTATTACAACCCTTGAAAATATGGTTGGTGCATTCTTCATCCCAAAAGGCATGACTATGTACTGGTAGAATCCCATTTTGTGGAAAAAGTGGTCTTGTACCTATCTTCTGGGGCTATCTTGATCTCATGGTAACTTGAGAATCCGTTTGTAAATGAGTAGGCCTCCTAGCCTCCCACATTCTCTAATACCTCATCTATGAAAAGCGTAAGAAAAGGGTCATGTAGGAAAGCATCATTTAGTTTCCTCAAGTATACACAAATCCTTATCCCCCTTGTTTATTTTATTGCACTACCATAGGTCTTATCCATTCAGATTCCTCCACTGGTTCTATGATGCCATCTTACAACATTCTATCAATTTCTGCTTATATATTGGATTCAGTCTATACGGTCTCTGTCTGATAGATCTAGCCTCATGTTTGAGAGGTATCTTCATCTCTCCTATCTCTCCTGCTATGCCTTTCATCTCTGTAAACATTTTTGGGATAGGTCACTGTACTTGCGTAGTAACTTTGTGATTCGTTCTATTGTTTGTTTATCCTAGTAGTCTCCAATGCTGGCCATTTTGGGATTCTCAGTTGTCCCAATGTTGAATTTCTTCACCTTGATTTGTTGGCCATTTTGGGATTCTCAGTTGTCCCAATGTTGAATTTCTTCACCTTGATTGGCGTAGAAAACATCTCTGATTCCAGAGATAGAAATTCCACCTCTCTTTCACCTTCAACTTCTGTAATATGAATGTTGTGTGGGTCATCTTCATCTGGTGCTTCTTCTTCCACATGATAGAATGACAACAATTCCTTAACTGTTTGTCTGTTCTGCTGTTGATATTATGTCATCAGTTCAACCTCTCGTTCATTGAAAAATATTACCCCTCTTATCTGTTTGAGTGATAAATCCATGTTGGGGTTCTCATGTTCAAATGAGAAAGTGACTATAAAATTTTGTTGTAATATTGTCCATTCTGCAATGCCTCTACACAGTTCCTGGTCTACATACCAGTTGGATGGAATTCCTTCCAATGTGTGGATGAAGTGATGAGGCCATTCCTCTAGTGGTGTCATCCTCCATAGTGTTCTTCACTTCTCCAAGTGTTTTGTGAGTGTCCCCTGTCCATCATATCTCTGCATCTCATTTCTTCCTTGCTCTGCGCCGAATCTAATGCGTAGTAGTCGCTTACATTGGTATCCGTCCTTAACTGTTTCTTTGTGCACACCCCACCATATTGCATGTGTTTCTTTGAGTGTGATGTCTAGGGATAAGAGCCTTTGATTCTCTAACACTTCATCTTTATATCTTGTTAGGAATTCTTCTAAGTCATTCACCCCATGAAACTTGGGGGGTTCTCTTATCTCTGTACCCACCCATCTTATTGCATGGTCTATTCTTGTGCACCTTCTTGTGGATACTTCATGTAATATTTTCTGCTAATTTTCCAACCCCATATTTGAGTCAGAATCACATGATGTGATGCTCCTCCCGCTGAGTACTCCATCTACAGTTGGGTTGACATAATATTCTTCGCACGAAGTGGTTTTGTATAACTGGTTGATTTCCTCCAGATCTAAGCAAGTGGGTTCTACAAACCTTTATCCTTCTGATGGATTTAATGGAGCAATGACTTTGTATTCACCTGATTCAAATTTCATCTTTCTTGTCTTCAAGTTGATTATGGTCTGGTTATCAAATTTCCAATCCATCCCAAGAAATGTTGGATAAGGTGTTGTGCCATCTACTATTTCTATTACTTCAAAATCTTCCTTAATGTGCACTCCATCCAGATCTACTATCACACCCTTAAGCCTTCCAATTGGTAGAACTCCATGTTGGTTTTCTAGCTTCAATTGAACATGTGAATAGCCTAGTGTGGTCTCTCCCATGCATTGCCATGTTTTCTTGGGTAACACATTTACCTCCGAGCCTAAATCTAGTATGATGTTCCCCATGTTGAAATCTCCAATGTTGGCATTCACTCTAAATTCTCTGCTTTTCCTCCTTCTCATATGGAGGTGATTGCCTGTTTTCTGCTCTAACTTCCCCTCTACTTATGTGTTACATCTTTCTAACATATTTTGCAAAACTTTAACAGATGATTGATCATTCAATAGCTTAACACAGGATTGCAGAAATTTCTTTATGGTACTTACTTGTGCTATAGATGGTACTTCGCTGGTGTGGTCCATTGATAAGAGCATCTCATACTTTGGTACATTATGAGTATGTTGTGCGGTTGATGTAGATGCAACATCTTGCTTGAGGAACTCCTGTCTTGCCTCCTTGAATATTTCTTTTTATTTTCCCGCATTGAACTGTTTATGTGATTCAGTATTCATCTTCACCCATTGGTGTTGTGCTGGATTATGTTGTACTGCATCAACTCTTGTCTTAGATCCTCCGCATGTAACTATGTTGATATTTCTTCCATCATCCCTCGCCTCCACAAAAATCCACTGAACATTTTGATTGTTCTTATTCTGTTTTTCTTGAATTTTCCCCAAAAGTGTTGGGCATTCCTCTATATCATGGTCTATTGCACAACAATTCATGCATGTCACTGATGGAAGTGGACATTCACTTGCATAGTGTCTTGGCTATTGATAGTTATGGAATACTACTAGACCTCTGCCTCTTCCAAATCATCCTCTACCTCATCCTCCACCTTTGTATCCACCTAGAACTCCTCGCGATGCATTGTACTGAGGCACCTGATTATACTGCGCGGGGTTATACTGTGGATGCACATTATTAATAAGGCTACACAGTGTTATAATACTATTGTGTAGTGTTGTATAGAGGTGTTACTTGGTTGAAATGACATGCAACTTGTCCTGTCATCATTTCTTCATGCACCCTATAGGTATCCGACAGTCCCTCCCTCATGAGATCCATTATTCTATAGTCTTTGTCATCATGACCCACTAACTTGCAAAAGTTGCTATATGAACTCTTGGGTACTGTCTGATACTTCTGCATCATTGGACAATGATATGGATCATGTCCATGTGTTTTACATATCTCGCACCATGGTCATCCTGTTGGAAAATGGTTTGGTAGCCATGTTTCCATCTACTGCATGAATGTTGGGAACTCATTCTTGTAGTGTCCTTCCTTCCTGCATGTGGTACACCAAACAACTTCTCTTTTCTCTTTGCCCCTATTCTGGTTTAGTTGAAATGTGAGGTTCTTCATATCCTCCTTCACCTCCTCTATTGATGGATCTGTCTTCTATTACTGGTTCTCTTCCAGTTGTAGGGATGCCTGTAGAGCCTATGCCAAAGTTTGAAAATTTTGCTGCCTCAAAGGGTATTTCATATGTGGTAATAATGAGTTCACAAAGAGATGTCGATGTTGCATGTTAGTCATGACATATTTCAATTTACCCTTCAACCATTTGAACCTCTCATTGATCTCCCAAACAGACTCTCTCGATTTTCGTTTGATCTCAATCGTCTCATTCATGTACTGATCTTCTGAACTCGGTTTCTAAAATTCATTTATCAGTAGCTTCTTGACATCTGTAATCGTCCTTAATGTTCCTAGTGGACTATTTACAACTAAGCTCATGTACCAATCTAGTGCGTGGTCTCTTAGCGTGATAGCTAACTGCACAAGTTTTGTATCCTCATCTGTGATATGCTTTGCTTCTCAAATCTTCTCACAGATAAACAATTTCTTTTCAGGATCCTCTGATGCCTCTCCCCAAAATTTTGGTAACCTAATGGTGGGATCATGTCCTACCATTTTGAAGGATGATGAATTACGATGTCCGTGCGGTGTAGATACTTGATACTACTTCCTGAACTGGCTCCTCCAGTTGCTACTCGGTTGGGTGCACTTCCTGCTATCTTTCTTCCACTAAAATTGGGTTGTTTGAACAGTGGTGTTCTTTTTGGTGTATCAGTCGCACATGGATTTATGGGTTCCACACTGACACTAACATGGATAGGATTTTTTCCTTCTGTTCCTTCTCTTGGACCTCTCATCTTCCTCTCATATGTTGAACACATGATTTCCTCAATCTGCTCCACAGCTTGAATATCCTCTACCTCTTATTCATCACTTGTCAATCCCTTTCTCTTTGCTATGTCTCTCTTCTTATTATTCATCTTATGATGCTAGGGTACTCCACTGCATGTTTTTCCAGCTGTTTCCATGATCTGATTGATCTGATATTACTCCATCGTGATTGGGTCCAAGGACTCTTCCTTCTTTCCTTTATCCATCTCTTCGTCCATTTCTCCAACTCTTGTCAGTGCTTTCTCTCTTCCCCCATGCACACAGGGAAGTTTAGCTTTCTGACTCCATAGTCATTACACCTTTGTTATATAGTAAGATCTTTATGGAAGTATACAAAAACCTAATATACCTTCCTTGCGGTCCTCTTAGAAACTCTTGCTCTGCAACACTGTAAGACTTCGCAGTCAAGGATGATTTTAAGGATGAAAATTTATATTAAAATGTAGAAACATGGGCTAATCTTACTAGTCCTTAATATGAAAAATGTAAAATGTTTGGCTATGGTTTTGTAAAAATATTCAAATTTCTAAGGATTTTATATGCTTTCTATAACATTTTGGCGATTTTTAAGGTAAATTAGTTTTATTCTATGGAATTTGGGCGAATCGTTTTTAGAAAAAATGGAAATTAGCGAATCGTTTTTTGGGAAAATCCATGGAAAATTAGCCCATTTGCGAAATTTAGCCCCTAAAATCATCTATGTTCGCAGTGTCTACTACAAATTCTGTGATAAATCTTGCAACAATACTATCTAGCCAGAAATATACTGCTTGTGTGAATTTTTTATCAACTTGTTGTAACTGGGTGATCTCCAGAGGGTTCCACTCTAACTGTCTAATTCTGATTTGTTGCATGGTTGTCTTTCAACCACAATATCGACTTCTACAACACATGCAGAAAATCAAAGAAAATCACTTCATGTAAGTCGCTAAACACGTACTTGTCCAGATATTTGTGCGATGTTATTTTAGGGTTTATGTTGTCCTTTTGTGCAAACTCAAGCTCGTTTGTTTTCAACCAACTTTCGATCTCTCCCTTTGTTGGATTCCACGGCCTGAACATTCCCTTCTATACGTTCATTTTCTACATGATTCTTTTATGGATCCTACTCACTCAATCCCATGCAGTTCCCGTCGGAAACATAACCATTTGTTGGTTGCTACTCTCTCTCTTCCTACCTCTTGGGAGAACCTAGGTTCAGATATAAACAAGCTTTCAACAAAACCCTATAAAACTATCGACCCTCCTAGTAAACCTGAAGGCAACAAAACACACAGGGTGTAATGCACAGTCTCACCCAAGATAGTTCTATGGGTGAATGCAATGCTCAAGTGTTTGCAGTTTGGGAATGAGTGGGGATCTGGGATTGT
The DNA here is from genome assembly GCA_032191745.1 of Picea mariana. Taxonomy (NCBI): domain Eukaryota; kingdom Viridiplantae; phylum Streptophyta; class Pinopsida; order Pinales; family Pinaceae; genus Picea; species Picea mariana. The sequence continues at coordinate 36,053 of JASDQU010243785.1, read as the reverse complement.
ATTTTTTGATCTTCATTTATTTCATCTATTGTCCATCTATATTAAACACTCTGTCATTCTTTATTCATCATGTAAATCAACATATCTAACTACCTCATTAATACATTCATCTAAGATTTAACCATTGAAAGAAAAGACATAAACAATAATCATTTTACATAACACACGATCTACCGTCGTTCACCCCCTCCTGGGCTACGTCCACAAAGATATGGCTTCTTAGACTCTTTTATTATGGTTCAATAACATATAGCATCGCACACACTACAACTCTGTTTATACGATTACAAAACATGCTCTACGACCTTTGTGAGGCTGACTAGATCGCACCAAGCTCCTCAGCTTGTGATCTAACCCTCAAGGTCTAGTTACCTCACCCTCCCATAGCTCAACATATTACAAAAAGGTATCGGATCCTACAATTGTTTTTCGTTTCTACACAAAACAATCTTCTATANCTTGGCTTCTCATCCATTTCAATGTCTTACAAAATCCCTAACCCTAATGTGGTTAGGTTTTTCTACATGCGCGCCTCACATGCTGCTTTTCCTCTTTTCCCGACACCACTTTTCCTTTATTCCCAATGTGCTCCCCTTTTTTTCAACGATGCTCTGATTCCTTCAACACTTCTTCGATTTCTCTCAACATTGACCCATGCCAACAATAATCAAAACTAACTTAGTGAAGAGGAATTAATGAAATTACAATCAAAATAACTCATTTACAAAATATGTTGTTTATAGGCACACAATGTACAAAATCATTACAAAACCATGATATTGAATACAAAACATATCATAAACTTAGATTTATTTTCCTATTTAGGAACACAACATTCCCTCCCCCTTGCGAAGCTTTGTCCCCAAAGCTTGAGGACCAAAGAGTAGATTAACCATGTTATTTATTTTTCCCTTTCTATTCCTTTAATTAAATATGATCATATGTACCCATTCAAAGGGGAAATCTTGGAAATTGATCTTTTTTAAAGAATTGAATAAACTGATTCACTCTATTATGTAGAACATACTTCAATAGGATCATACAAGTTAACATAGGGATTAAGATAACATAATCAAAGTCATATGGTGAGGAAATGAATCCATGTAGGTATAAAAGGTGGTAGTGAGGATGGAACTAACATTTCCACTAAGGACGAACCAATTGGGAGACTCTTTTTCACCATCTTCTGATGATTTCCTTCATTGACTTCTTGGTCATCCAATACATTTTTCACGCTAAAATATATGCATCATAAGAGGACAAGATTCATGAAAGAGTAGTAGATCATATTTTTCTATTTTAAAACCTATTTATATGGAGATTGTCGTAGAGAAGAGTAGATTCAACAAAGATACACTAAAATTAAATGTCTTCACCTATCTAAACTATGTTTTCATACCATTCATGACAAGACTCTTTTAAATCTAACTATGCATTGACTTCTTCTCTAAATTTTCCTATAATATATATGAAAAAAAAACTCATGGCACATATCTAAAAACACTTTCTTTATTTCTTTTGAATATTCTTTGCTAGGTTTTTATACAAAAATAAAAGACAAGTCCAATTATGATTTCCTATTTCCACTAGGGTTTTGAGGCAAATGTTTTTATAGAAAATTGCAGAGTTTGTAACTCGTTGAATATTAATTAGAAAAAAATCATATAATATTAATATTCTTTGCTAGGTTTTTATACAAAAATAAAAGACAAGTCCAATTATGATTTCCTATTTCCACTAGGGTTTTGAGGCAAATGTTTTTATAGAAAATTGCAGAGTTTGTAACTCGTTGAATATTAATTAGAAAAAAATCATATAATATATCAAATTGAAGCCACATAACCTATTTATCAAATGGATTTCCTATAGCTTCAATATAGGTATTCTATTGAAAGTTATATGCTTTGCAATACCTGTAATAATAGATACGATTGTAACAAAAAATTTCCAAAAATAAAAAAAAAATCTATTTACCATATTTTTACAATAGGATCTTCAATTTAAAAGTGATTATTTATGTTCTAAGACTTTTGCAACTAGTTTTATGATAAGATAGTTCTTCTGGATTCATCACGTTGGTTTTTAATTCGATGTTTTAGACCAAACAAATGTGGTCCATCATCAGAATAAGTTAAGATATCCTAACTTGTCTTGATGATGGACCACATTTGTTTGGTTCAAAACGTTGAATTAAAAACTGATGCGATGAATCTGGAAGAACTATCTTATGATTAAGAGTGATTTTTTAATTGTGTTATTTTTTTAGTAGATTCCAAATTTGCAATTACTTTTTAGAAGTTTCATTTCCCCCTCGTAGGGTTGCTCTTTTCCCTCGGTGAGTAGCTTCCCATCCATGCTTGTCTGGTAGTTGAATAAAAGTTGTTGAAAAGTTTCATAAATTATTTTAAAATTTGTGACCCCCTTTTTATGTTTTCATTAATACCATGGAAGTAAGAATCACCTATATATAATACCAACTTAAAGTGTCCCAATACCCAAAATGGAAGCACTCCAATAATAAGTAGAAATGTAATGAAATAAATAATAATGAAAGAGAACAAGGGTTAGGGGAACCTACACACCCAAGAGTTGGAATGAACTACAATTCCTAAAGGATGGAGGAAGACTTCTGTTTGTACTTGGTACTCAAATGACTAAACATGATTTTTGTATTGAAAACATAATGGATTCATTACAAGTGAGGGGAAGACCCCTTTTAGTACTACTCTCATAACAAAATTTCTCCACTGACATAGTGGTGATTCATTAATGCATATAAATAACACCTGCCCACAAAATTAGTGATAGGAAATTTATGAGATTACAAAAAAAACATCTCATGCACAAATGATACATGTATTGGTACACAACATGCCCTCTCTTACCCAAAATGGAACCACTCCATCAATAAGAAATACAAAATTGAAATAAAGAACAATTAAAGAGAGAAAGGGTTGGGGGCACCTACACAACAAAGGGTTACAATGAACCTACAATTATTAAATAATGGAGGAAAAATCTCAATGTACTTGACATTCAAATGAGTAAAAAATATTTGATTATATTGATAATAAGATTGGATTGATTACAATGAGCAGGGATATCCTTTTAATACAACTCACATAATATGATTTCTCCAATAACATAGTGGCGAGTCATTAATGTATAGAACTAATTCATACCCACTAACTTAGAGATAACTCAAGTAATCAAAACTAACTTGGTGATGAAGCATTAATGAACTTACAAAAAAAATAACTCATTTATAAAATATAGTGTGTATAGGTACACACCAAGTACCAAAAAAGATAAATATATACCACCTTCAAAACCTTGTAAAACTTTAAGACTAATGTAAAGTAAAAAATAAATGCAATCCACGCGGATATTGTAATGATCCATAGCACTTGGACCCCAATGGAAGAAGAAAAACCTGTTGAAAATAATATCAATCCAAGAAGTGATGATTATGCTAATCTATTTTTCTATTGCTACATGTTTTTTTGTCTCAATTTTTTGTATGCGTGATAAGCATTCTATTACTAGAAAAGGGTAGTTCTAATACAATATGAATGTAGCTAGTGTAGGTAAGGGAGTATCTTAGATAGTATCTCTTAGACATCATGCTCTCAGGGAAAGTATGGTTGTGTTATGTCCCCTCTAGGTGAACGTAGGTGAACTTTTGATTATCAGTGGAAACATTATTTTGTTCTTGTTCTTAGAATTTGTATCTCAATCCCTTCCTTGGGATCATCATCAAGAGCTAATAGCTCCTAAGGATATCCAATAATAAAAATGTAATTTCTGATTTTTTTTAAATAAATTAAGAATTTAGAATCAACTATCACCAAGTTGAGTTTGGTAGGTCTAATGATTAGCATCATCTTAAGTGATCATTGAAATCAAACGAAACTACATATTATTAAGAGTTATTCCAAGAATTTTGAACTATATGAATGATAGGTTTCCATGCTTCACTTACATCATCATCTAATATGTTTATCTTATTAGGAGTTAATTTAATTCCATTGTTTCCCTCAACTTTCTCTTGGTGTAATTCTCTTTCTTTGTGATGATTTTAGTATATTTTAAGAAAAATTGATGACTAGTGTTCTAAAAGAGTTTGACCAAGGTTGATATTTAAACCCTTATATATATATTAAATAAATATTAATCTCTTTTAGTTTTACCTACATGTATATACTAGTTTTTCTGATCTAAATCTTTCTGCACGAGCATGGAATTGTGTAAACCCATTTACATAGTTTGGGATTAGTTAGATCATTCTAGAATATATCATTCTCTCAATGATATTAGGATGGAAGAATGTAACTCTTCTCTTACCCTTTCTCAAGTTTCTAGCTCATTTATTTCTCATCCCCTTGATGTAGGGTAAGGATATTTGTATTCTCTGTCTTTCATCTTCCTATTTTGTATGAGGATCCCTTCTTGCATTTTTGATAGATTTATTGATTTTTTTGTTGTCAAAATCATTTATCTTAAATACCCTTAACAAATGATTCAATTCCTTCTCTACATGCTCTTCATAATAAGAGACATTAATATTCCTAGTCACTAAATTGTTTACCAAATCAAGTATTTGAGATGGAAACTGATGCATGTTGGCATGCAATTAATACTTATTAACACACATCTTATTTTTAAAGACCTAGTTCACCAATGATCCATCCGTTAATGATCCATCTATTTTCTTGGGATGGAAATGTTTTGAAAGGTATGATATTTTATCCTCTATTTCCATCATGGCTATTATGCTCTCATTTTGGTTTTTGAGTGATCAAAGAACTCATTTAAGTGATCCCTTCCATGAGACCATATGATGTTCATCTAAAAATTTCTACAATCTATAATTTTATTGCAAATTCAAAAAGTTAACTGCACGAATAGGTTTTCTAGATCTAGTCCCTATGAACTTAGTCTTAAGGATGATTTGAAATATTAATTTACAACAACAAACAATGAACAATACACATATTATTATGATCAACTATAAAAACTTATATATAAAATGATTAATGCATAACCATAAACATATTAAAAACATAATATTGAATAAATTAACACAATAAGATTTAAATATAATACAACCATATTAAAATTTGTTAAATATACATGTGAATTTTCTTATATTTATTCATATTCTCGATGCCAAGTGAAGATAAAAATGCCTAACAATATATTTAAAGCTCAATTATGCCAAATGCATTTTTAAGAGGAAGACATCCATTTAATTTTATGTCATTCCAACCTATCAACATTTATCATCAGTGTTATAAAAGAAATATCGACTTATGATTGTCCATATACCTTTCTCTATGTGTAACATCCACATCCCTTTTGGTATTAGCTTCTCAAAATGTAAAATTTTTTCATATATATATATATGAAAATTAATTTAAATATATTATATAATTTTTAATCAAAGATTGAGTTTATAAGTTAGGAGTATATTTTATTTCACAAATATGTGTAAGATATATTTTTTTGTATTAATTAATATTAATTAGGAAATTTTTTTAAGATCCATATAAATATGTGCAAGATAATTTTTTTTTATTGTATTAGATTTTTTTTTTTAAGATTCATACTTATTTTAAAGTATAAAAATTTTGGTGAATTTTGTTAATTTTTAAAATTCCAATCATAAAATGTTTGGTACTATTTTATAAAAATATTAAAATTTTTAAAGATTTTATATAGTTTTTAGAAAATTTTGATAATTTTTTGAGTAAAATGTTTTTATGCTATAATATTTGGGTGAATAAGATGAAAATTAGTGAATTGTTTTTGAAAAAAATTTGTAAAAAAAAATAAAATTTTTAAATAATATCAATTTCATTTTATATTATAATGGAATTTGAAGTAACCAGATCTTCACATCTCTCTCTCTCTCTCTCTCTCTCTCTCACACACACACACACACACACACACACACATATGGTCTCTCTCTCTCTCTCTCTCTCTCTCTCTCTCTCTCTCTATATATATATATATATATATATATATATATATAATCAAGAATGGTCTCTATGATTCATATAAAAACTTTGGTTCAAAGTTGTAATACCCTCCAATGGTACCATTCAACCTACACCACCACTTTAGATTAATCTCTCTCTCACACATATAAAATTAACAAACACACAATGCTAATTCCATATAAAATCAACCAAACAATTATATTAACAATCTCCACATTGAAGTCCTCTAGTTACTCGGGGATTCCAGAATTATTATTGAGTGGTTGAATAACAGGGGTGAGCTACAAGCTATCTCCCTCTTGGTTTGGAAGGAAATAATTATACTACTACAACCCACTTTCAAAAAACTTAGCTACAAACACATTTATCGCGAACATAACAAATCAACAGATCAACTATCAAAGGCAGCACTCGAGAAAAAAGTGGGTATCATATCTTACAATCTCTGGATAGATGGTCATGAGGGACCTCCCCTATTTCTAACAATTTTCTAAGATCAGCTCCTCTCACCTCAGTGAACTTTCATGATTTGAAAGTTGGATTTTTTTCTTGGTCTTTGAATTTTTTTATTTTACTTATTTTTATTTTTTTCTGAATAATTTTTATTTGCTAGCTTTCTCACAGTCTCCTAGCAGCATCCTTTGTTTTCTCTCCATTTCACTTTTATGAACTTTCCCCCTTTGCTGGTCGAGAGACTGCTATAGGCGAAAGTTTCTTTCTTTCTCATACATTAGTTGATTCTACAACTGCGATTGTAACTTCCTTTTTTGAAAACACATTAAATATCAATATAATTGAGAAATTTTTCCATTGGAAAAAAACAATGCCGACTCCACTGAAAATTAAATCCTACAATCAATTACACATATATGTGTTCATTGCATACAACATAGTTTATAGTTTGGGGAAACAAGTCTATATGACTTTGCTCTATACCACACATAAATTAATGGAGATATATTTATTGAAACGAAATAATCTATAGGTCTGAGTTTTTCAAATATGTAGAATGAGTCTATTCGACTCACTACAATTCATACTATATTTCTTCAAATACTCAAATGAAATATTTGGTTGCTCACTTCTTTAACAAGGCTACTAGGTAGCATATACCAACCGAATATAATAATGAAAGTATTGTTTAAGGAGATAGGGAGAGAAGGAGCATGCATGAAATGACTAGATGGCATAAATATTTATTACAATAACATTGGGGGGAGTGAAGGCAACAATAAGACTTCAAAGTCTTTGGCCAATAAGATCTCAGATAAATGAGATTTGAAATTTAAAATAAATCATTGTTTTTTAAAACTTTAGATAAAGAGGTATATATTTTTTGGTCAACCATAAACTAATAGAAAGTCAAACCTAACTCAAAACTATATACCATGCCTATTGGCAGGTATAATAAAAGAATTTCTGTATAATTTTATCAAAAAAGATTATATATATATATATATATATATATATATATATATATATATATATATATAACCACTTGTTTATAATAGATAATATATACTTTCAAACAAAAATTACCATAAAATGTTTTTGATCTTTTGATATTTGAGTTGTGAGCTTGAATACCATGTGCATATGCTTTGTAGATTTTTTGATAGTTCACTTGTTGACCATGCTACTAATTCTAATGGATACTTGTTATAGCATATTTTTCCACCCTCATGCCTTAGATGTTTTTATTTGGCCATTATCCCCTTCATACTTATTTCTTCTATCTTCGGCCCACTTTGAACTTTGCCCAAAAAAACCTTCGTATTAATCCACATGCATTATCTACTCATAATACGAGCATGTACATGCCCTTTCTCTTTAGTAAAGGTGCATGTACCTTCAAAAGTGATCAAAAAAAAAATATAAAAATTCACAAAAATTACATACTCCTAAGTGGGGTTTATGGGAAAACTACTTCTACGACTCCCTAAAATCTCATGGAAAATGGTCTTAACGATATTGAAATGGTATAAAAAGAGGCCTAATGGAAGGAATGGATAAAGATATAAAAGTGGAAGCACTGATACCGTGAAAAAGTTATCCTCTTTCCCATAGAAATCAAAGTCATTCATATCCTTATGGTTTCTATGACATTTGTCTCCTAGGAAGCCCTTATTTCTTGAAGTACCATCTTCTTTTCTTGTTTAGGCCTAAAACCTCTCGGTTTTCCTCATACTTGTGTGGAGAAGAGAATTGGAGTTTGAAGCAGTCCTGAGTGGCCTAGAGATGGAGGAATCCAGACGACGATTGCAGACAATGTTGACAACAAGGTCATGTATATGTTTTATGTACCATTTTTTACTATAATAAAATGAAGATCTCTCTACTTTTTCTCCCCCAAATTCTATGTCAATTTCAATAATTTGATCTCCATTTAGTTTCTGGATGTGGTTCTCACTCATAGGATATAGTTAGTTAAATTAGTTATTGCACATTTATCTCTATTTCTACCAACAAGTTTGAGGAAGGTGTTTGGTTCTTTGTGTGCAAGTCCACAAACTTGGATAGGAATGAGGATGATTGGAGTGAAGCCAACTTGCAAAACTTATCTCCAATTGACCATTAGGACTAGGGGGGTTCCTTGTTACTAAACAATAGTTACTTGGATATCAGTATAAGATAATTTAGAGAAATAATTGTATTATTCTTTGAATTCCACTTTGTTAATGGTCCACCTTAGCCATATGATAGATTTTATCCAAAACAAAACTGACAACTCCACTAGGGACAAATCCTTGAGTTATTCTTAATGCCATTTTCTTTATTTATTTTAGACTTAGTTTAGGGTTCTATGTCAAGTTTTTAGTCTATTCTTATAACTATCAATCCATTAGATCAATTTGAAAGGGTTCCCTCAGGGTGTTCTGGAAATGTTTTCTTGCAAATGAATATACATGCACATTGCTCTTGGAAATAGAGTGTGCACATGCTTGTTTCCTTTGGTAAAGACATGAGTACACGTAGTTTGTTTCATAGAAAGTGCATGTGAGTCTCGAGTCTCAAAATTTCTCCTTTTCTACCCTTCTTTGTTGAAGTTCCTTTAATTTTCTGGCTCTCTAAATTTGCTTGCAGTAGGATTTCCAATAGAAAAAGTGTTTACATGCTTTCATTTTGCATTCACTCTCAAAAAAAAAGAACAAAAATAATTTT